>CATIWK010520973.1:0-14410 GCA_949634005.1 Mallotus japonicus
TTCATCACTATATTTAAATAATTAATTGAAAAGAAGAAGAGTATGTTGCATACTCAGAAATTTGAGTTTGTCTCTTTTCAACACCAATTTATATTGGATACTTATTTGCCAAATGCCTCCTAAATGTGTTATAACCACCTCCAATTTTGAATTTGTAATATTGGCCACTATAATCACAAATTATATCATAGGTGCCATCCACATTATATTACCTCTTAAAACTTTCACTGAAAGTAAAACTTTGTATAATGTTAAAATTAGTAGTGTTATGCCAATTTTTTTTTTTATCTTTTGATGTTTTTATTTATTTAATTTGAGAATTTAAAATCATTTAAATGCGAAATGATTTCAGTAATTGATAGTATAAAAAAGAAAATTATAAAATTATATATATAGAAACACACTTCTATTAATTTAAAATGTAATAGAAATGTTACCTTGTATGAAATTGTTTTATTTTTTAATTTAAAATATCAATAAAATTAAGAAAAATTGTAATATATATATATAATAAAAAAGTACTAGTAATAAAAAGACAAAAGCCTTAGCATTACAAACTTATATTTTGGTCCATAAAACAAAGGTGTAGTAGTCATTACGCAAAAGAATAACGACAACTTAAAAAAGAAAAAAGAATAAAAGCAACAATCCGGTACACAAAGCTCCACTGAAACTATATAGCGTGTCAAAATTAACAAGCCCAAAACTAAATCAGTCCAATAATCAGAACCCACGTTTCACACAAATAAAAAAGTCGGTGCAGCTGATTGCTCCTCTATCATTTTCAAACTTGTCACGCGCTTCTTCTGGTCAGAACGCCACACACATCGCACTCAGATACTTGCTTACTTTGTATATAAAAGGCGGAGAAAAAAACCAAACCAACACTGGTCCAACAGAAAAGAACTAAAAAGAAAACAGATAGATCGCCGGAAATAGAATTCCGATGACGAATTTTATTTTCCGGCGATTAATTATTTTGAAACGTTATTGAAAGCATTAAAGAGAAAGAAAAGATCGCGATGATGAAAAATCTTGATATGACGAAGAAAAACAGAATCGAAGTGACGACAAGGACGGCTGAGGCGACGAGGAAATCGGAGAATGAAAAGAAGTTGGAGAAGGAGAAATTTGAGAGGAGTCTAGTGAAGTACAAGGAGTTACCGGAGTATCTGCAAGATAATGAGTATATATTGGATTACTACCGGTGCGAGTGGCCAGTAAAAGATGCGTTTTTAAGTATATTTAAATTGCATAACGAATCGCTAAACATCTGGACGTAAGTGTAAGGTTAGTAAATTTTTGTGGATTTGTTTGATTGAGAATAATAGTGTGAGTATGTGCGTGTGTGCAGGCATTTTGGAGGATTCTTGATTTTTTTGGGGATAATGGTGATGAGCTGTTTGGAGAATACAGAGCTTGGAGACTTCATGATCACTACTTTCTCAATAAGGTTGTGGTTCTTGATTCTGTTTCTTGTGGTTCTTGAATTTGATTGAGTTAAAGAAATGGATTGATTTTGTTGCGTATGCAGCAGAAACCAAGTTTATGAGCCGTTGATGAAGAAGAGCAGCGGTGGAGGGGTTAACGTCTCCGATGACAATCGCATGTTTCCGGTGAGATATTTTGGGTTCTTGCCAGTGTTTTTTTTTATTACTATTATTTTATTAAATTTACCATATAAATAATTATAATATAATATATAATAATATAAAAATATTGATCTTGATAGTCGTGGGTAAGAAAAGATAAATGGAGATGGGCGGGAGGGAAGGATTAGTGGTGAGAAAGGTTAGAAAAATGAGACCTTTTATGGTATATATATATACATATATATATATAAAGAAGTATTCCTGTGGTAAATTTGACAAACAGCTCAATATCCGGCAATATATCTCTAAGAATGTGGAGGTGCATAAGGGATTTTGTGTATTTTTTTCAGAATATACACAAAGCATTGACAACATATATTGATTATTGTTTGCAGGATTCACACTTGAGACACATTTCACAGCAATCACTTCTCCAAATGCATAGTAAAGATGGTTTTGAAGCTATTCCTAGATGGCCATGGTTCATTTTCTTATCAGGGGCAATGGGCTGCTTAATTTGCAGCTCAGTTTCCCATCTTCTTGCTTGCCACTCCAAGCGTTTCAGCCTTTTCTTCTGGCGCCTAGATTATGCTGGCATTTCCCTTATGATTGTTTGCTCATTTATTGCTCCAATATATTATGTATTCTATTGCAACCCTTTTCCGAGGACTTTTTACATTTCCTCCATAACTGTTGTTGGTATCCTTGCCATTATCACCCTCCTGGCACCTGCTTTTTCTTCTCCACAGTACAGACCTTTCAGGGCCACCCTGTTCCTCATCATGGGGTTATCAGGTGTGATCCCTGCAGCACATGCAGTTATTCTACACTGGGGCCATCCGCACGTATTTGTATCTCTTGGTTATGAGCTTCTTATGGGCGTTTTATACGCTGCAGGAGTTGGGTTTTACGTCAGTAGAATACCAGAACGTTGGAAGCCTGGGGCTTTTGACATTGCAGGACACAGCCACCAGATATTTCATGTGTTTGTTGTTCTAGCTGCACTTTCTCATTGTGCTGCTACACTTGTAATTCTGGATTTTCGCAAGAGATCACCTGCCGGTACATGTTAGACATACGGCAATTAGTTAGATATAGTCAGTGGTGTGCGAGGTTCTCTTCTTCCTCCCTGTAGTCTGCTGCTTTCACTTGTAAAACTTCTGTTGTAATGGTGCAATGAAAATTTCTTCTGCTATCCCCATTGATGCAGACTATATGGTAAGCATAAAGAAACTACGGTTGATGTTGTGGACATCCATTTATTAGCCTGTAAAAAACCTTGTTTTGTTTTAAGTGGATGTCACGAGCCACGAACAATCAAATCGAACAGTGTTTTAAAAGTGTTATACTATAACATGCAAGATGGTTTAAACTTTATTACTGCAGACTTTAAAAATGGTTATAAAATGTTAGGGAGTACAACCTGTAACATATAAATCCTCCAAGATTATTTTGTTTTCATTTGAAAACCACCAAAAAATATAGCAGGAGAGTGAAGCCAAATTTTAAAAAAAAAAAAAATGATAGGAACTCGCTAATTTATTAACGAGCTTATTGCAGATCATGATGTTCGTGGTAATTCTCTTTCGGAAATCAATCCATCAGAACATTTCTTCTCACTCACTGCAGCAAAATCAAACTATCCGCAAAATATTCACATTTTCCAGGCCTATGGTCAACTATTGTGCTCTGCAACAGTTTCAACAGTCATTACCCCTACTATATCCGCTTATCATTTCTCTTCTCCACACTGTAGGCCCTGGATCTTAAGAAAACCAATTTACATCAGAAAACTTCCCTTGCATTCTTTCAACTTGCAACCTCAACAACTTCAGCTTCACTGTCACTGTAGTCTGCCCAGCACTTGCCTGGTTTCTCCTCAACTACTATGCCGTTGCATGAATCCTTAGCCATGGGAGAATCACTGGTCACCGGGACTACGGTTGTAGGCTTTTCTTTAGTTTCAGGAAGAGCCTTTTCATCTGGTTGTTCATGACACTTTTGCTCGCTTTGCGGGTTCTGTACTCCAGCTGTCAAGGAATTTTCAGTATGATCCACTGCTGCAACTTCAGTTTTGTTTTCATCTACATCAACAGGAACCGACGTGGTTGTTTCTACTGAACTGACCGGATTTTCTGGAAACCCATTTTGAGCAACTGGAATACTATTGAGTGACGCTGGATATCCATTTGGTGACACTGGAAGACCAGTAGGAGACATTGGGAAGCCATTTGGAGACACTGGCACACCATTTGGGGTAGCCAAAAAACCATTTGGCGACACAGGATAGCCATTAGGAACCCAAGGTTGTCCAGGTACAAATTCAGCAGCATGAGGATTCATAATTATAGGTGGGCTGAAGTGATTTCCATCCCCATTATGTTCACCATTATGGAAACTAGGTTTGTTCCGTGGCACCCGATTTCCAGATCTATTAAAGCCACCAGATAGTCTTGGACCATAAGGCACCCTAGCTGTTGCTGACTGGTGTGGTGATCTGCGGACAGGATTAATAGTAAGCATTGGAGGAATATTCACTGGTGGAGGAAGAATTCCCCCATGATCTTTGTACCCTGGAACTGCAACTGAACCAAAAACTGGAATTGTGGATGGGTTAAATGGTGGTGCAGCGGCAGAAAGTTTCTTAGTTGTCTCCTTTCCAGTTTCTGCTGTTTCATCTTGCTTTTCTCCTTCACTTGGCGATGGCTTGTCACTTGTGCTGCTATCTGATACATCCTTGGAATGCTCCTTACCTGCTGGTTTTCCTCTAGGAACTGAAGCATCTTTATCCAGTGACAAATCTTCATTTTCTAGAGTAGAAGAAGCTGTTCCATCAGCTAACTCTCTTGTTTCCAACACTGTACTTTTGGAAGAAGTGGTACTTGAATTCTTGCAGGCGTCCAAATTCTTATGTTCTGGAACTGCAGTTCCAGCATCAGCATTTGTAACTTCAACAGCAGTAGTTTTATTTTCAACTATTCCATCTTTTTTCTCTACATCATCAACATGAGCACATTTTGTTTCTTCCAGTGGCTTCATCACCTCTAAATTCCCTACTTCTGCTCCTGGCTTCACATCGATGGGACTTCTCATTTCCTCAGAAACATGTAGTTCATCTTTTCGTCCTGATTTCAGAACTTTTTCTTCCCCTTCATCTTTCAATGCTGCCGCCTCACCAATATTGACTTCTGATGCAGCTGTTTCATGGCTCACCTGAGAAATCGATTCTACCGGAAAATTTCCTTTTGGCAACTGTTCTGTCACTGCCTTGACAATCGTCCCAGGAGGAGCTAAAGCAACTTCTTTGTAGGAGAAAAGTTTTCCAGCTGCCTGAATGCTGATTGGACTAGCTACAGAGGTTGGTTTGGCAACTTGATCTATTGAAGCAGGGGTAGCTGGGACCGATTTAGGGTTTGTTGATTTCTCTGTTCCACCAGCTGTGGTGCCAGAATTATTTTGTTTTGGACTGAAGCTTACACTCTTAACAAACTTTTTAGGAACAGGAAGAATGGATCCAGGGGAAGCAACAGAGTCATTGGGGGATGTCCTTGGGGATGTAAAATTAGACACCTTTCCTCGGAATCTTGATGACTGGGATACATTTATGAAGTTAGTGTTTAGTTTAGCCAGGCTTGGTCTCCTAGAACCAGAAGACTTCCGACTTGTAGGTGAACGGCCTTTAGGTACAGCTTCTTGCCAACCTTCATCTGAGTCATCCTCCAGTATCATATCATCAGTTCTATTCACTAAAGACTGGTCAAGGAGATTCGAATCAGTTTTCTCATTCCCAGTTTCTGCAAATTGAATTTCAGTTTTGTTTTCTTTGTCACTTGAATTCTCCACAATAATATGAGTTGGCAAGGAAGTGTCATCCTTCTGAGCTTCATCTGAGACTGAATCCCAATTTTGGCCTGGCTTGCCTTTAACCTGTGTGATAAGATGAAGATATCTATCAGATTTACTTTAGATAAGGGAAAAAGCTAACGTGAGTAAGCTATATAAGAGAATATATCCTGCCAAGGAAGTTTATGACCTTTGCACGAGCTTTCTTTTGAGCCTCTCTTGCTTTCACATCTGCATCTGGTGTTATATAATCCAAAAGGTCTGAAACACTGATCCAGAATGGAAAAATAATCAAGTTAGTTGTTGAACAACAGTCTAAATTTCAGCTACCCACTCTAAATGGGCAAGAGGTTTGGGAAACAGTGGCTTTGATTCCACAAGTAGATTACATAATTTCCAGAAATCATAAACGACAAGGAAGAAGCTGCCTTAAAGCATTTTCTAAAAAACCACTTTAATTGTGAAAAACCACATCTATAAGACTACATTTGATATCACCAGCCAGCTTTAGACATGAACATGAACTACATGCCAATCATGTAACAGACAATTTTTTTCAGAAAGAAGAAAGTTCCAACTGCATATATGAAAACATTTTGGATCTCTAATTAACAATAACTTATGTTCATCTAATCTGGCCATCACCAGTGCAATACCTGATATCCTTATGCATGAAAGAAAAAAACAAATAAAAGTAATAATTTATTTTATTGATATGTGTGAAAAAAAAAAACCATTTACTTTTTAGCTTATAGTTTTTACCTTAAATGGCCTTTGCTAGAGATTGAGGCATCTGGCTTTGGAGTACCGTTACGTGCAGCTTCTTGCTGCTCTAGAGCCTTAGATTCAAAATACTCAAGCCATGCAGCTGCATCCTGCAAAAGTTCACCATATATAGATTTGAGGAACAAGAATTGCCAGCTACAATGACATTAGCTTCTGAATTTTAAAACTTTATACTACCTGTGTGCGTAGATCCTCAGATCCAAGTTTGGCTTGCAGTATTTGCAATGTAGTTTGCTCATGCTGGACGCTTAGGGAATAAGCTTCCATCAAGGAGAGAGCAATGGCTATGGCATGATAGCTAGCAGCAGTCTGAAGAATCCAGAAATGTGTCAAGAAATTAAAAATAATAATAATAATAATAATACTCATTGATGCAGTTTATATTCCTCTCAATAAGCTTTTGCTAAATCATGATTGTCATCCAAGACAGTCTAGGAGAGAAGGTACTCTTCAGTATCTATAGTTAATCATGCCTCTCGGAGTTGTAGAAATTTTCTAAATGAGAATGCTGCATGCAAGTTTTATAGGCGAAAGCCATTTGTGTATCATTAAATGGACACTAATTATCTCCTTGATCAAATCATAAAATTCTACCAAACCAACAAGCAACAAGTTAAACTACAAGATGACAAGCCAGCCATGCTTAATTGGGGGAAGCGGGGGAGCTTGCCTGTATATGATCAGCTCCAAGTAGTCTCTGGTTACACTTCAGAGCCTCATGGAGGTACCTAAGAGCAACATGGACATTCCCCAAACCTTCTTCCATCATAGCTACATTGATATAGGTGGCAGCTGTGTTTGGATGAGATGGTCCACATGTTAAATGCAAAAGATACAATGCACGGTTGACATACCTAGAACAGCAAAAGAATAATTGTAAGGTGACTCCCTGGATGCACATGAAGAAAATAAATCCACTCCTGAGTGAGAGAGTAAATTATTTAACAATAAATAGAATAGATTTTCAGTTTTCAGAACATCAATGTCCAATTTGCTGGCAGCTCACCAAGAAACTCTACGAAACAAGAATCTTGCAACTTGAAAATTTTAGTTGTTCATCTGAATAATTGATCTTATGAGTGTCCTCCTCAGATATAGTGTGAAACCAGATGATTATTGTCTTCCATGAACCAAATTAGATGAGAATGAGATCTGGTCCTTCCTATTTTAATTCTCACATATTGCCTGGCTACTGACACATAAATGCTGCAGCTAGCACAAAATCTACAGCTTAAATTACCACTATTCAAAGGTTCCACATTATCAACCTTCTAGAATGAGGTTTTCATGGGAAGTTGGGAGGAGGACCGTCCCTTATTTTTAGCTCAAAAAAAAAAAAAAAAAAAAAAAATCTAACATCAGTCAGGTAGCACCATGTAGTAAGCCCACAGCTCAACTACAAAGCAATTAGACTGAATATTACGTTGAGCCTCACACGTAGTGGACCAACAAACAATCCAATCAACAGCTAAAGAACCTAATATCCACAGCAAAACATTTTTCTCCTCTTTTATTAATAAGACCAAATAGAATACAAAATTAATCTCATGTTTTGAAACCTCAAAAGCCCATTGCCCAATCATTTCCCACCTCTTTCCTCCTTAAGTTTTTATAAAAATTCTCACCGTCGAAGCTTAAAACTCAATGAGGTTAAGACCAGAGGAAATAAATAGAATAAATATGCAAGTAAATGAGTGCATATATTATATTGCTATAGAAGATTGATGAGGAAAACCAGCATGGGATCATAACAACCAAGAAAGACCTTTTCTAATTAGAAAAATAAAGCATACTTCAAGGCTAATTCTGTATGTTGAAGACGGTAGTAGAAGACAGCCAGATCCCCATAACTTTTCATAGTATCAGGATGATCAAGTCCCAGCTCCCTCTCATTAATATCCAATGCTTTTTGCTGATAAATTGTTGCCTAAATAAAGTGAATGAAATTAGTGAATAGAAGAGAATTGTAACAGTTACATGTCAAACTTCACCATGAACAAATCTGATTGATGTTTTTGAAACTCAAATCAAGATTTCAGATGAAGCGAATTGAATGATGGTTTTGCATAAAACTGCTGTCTCTGATTTAAATACTTCAAAGTTGGTTCTTTTCTTTGATTGCAGCATGTTTCTTTTTTATTTTTAAAGATAGTGATGGCTTTATTTTCTTTTCCCCGTGTACAAAGCACAAAGTAATATAGTCCTTGTACAGTAAACCATAAACTGTTTCATGTCCAAGCACATTAGAATTTGGAGCTGTTCTCATATCTACCAAAGCAAAAGTCAGCAGGTATACACAAAGCCAGGCATCAGTAGCAAGGCAACTTTGATATTAAAAAAAAAAAAAAAAAAAAAAAGGAAAATGATTTGGTCAAACCCACTAATCCGTCCATATATTTTTAAAAGTCAACTAATAACCACCCTCACGTTTTATTTTATTAACTATTTCCCCCTTTTGCTAACTAAATCTCCCTTAGGTTTGATATTTTTATTGTAAACCTGAGGGGGTATTTAGTTAACAGAAGGGGAAATAGTTAATAAAATCAAACTTGAGGGGGCATTTAGTTGATGTTTGAAAATGCAGGGGTGAACTAGTGAATTAGAACAAACCTCAGGGGTGTGACTGTAATTTTCCTAAAAAAACATGTACAATAATCTTTTCCATTTATTTGCATTAATTCTTTAATAATTTGATTATCCTCTCAAATCTACTTTCATGCAAATCAGCAAGTAAAATATTCTTGCAACATGCAGCATATCCAAGCAAAAATATTAGAAAATAATCAAAATTAAAGTCAATGTTAATTAAATCAGTAACACAAAATGGAAGGCCAAATATATTCTAACAGAAGAAAATTTATCAATCATGTTGTCATGAAAATAGCCATAAATTTAATGTTCTACAAATATAAATTCCATGAGCTTAGTTTTCTTTGAACAACTAGGTAAATAACAGCACACTAAGACATCCAGGACACATGTATAAAAATGCCAGCATGCCAAAGGAAATACCTGATTAAAGTCTCCTGTATGGTAGAGCACTACAGCCAGTAGACTGTAAGCTCCTGCAGTCATTCGATGATAAGGACCACAGACTGACACAAGCTTTGAGAGTGCCTTCAAAATTCAACATGGAACTCATTAAAGTTTCTGACTAATTGGTAAAATAAAAAAAATTAAATGAAAGCATAATAGAGGCAATAGTCCAGACCTTAGTTCCATAATTAACAGCATCCTCCAATTTGCCTTTGTCCAGGGAAGTTTTAGATGATTCCAACAATGTGCGTCCATCTGCAGATGAACATGCAACATGCTGCAAGAAAGAATTAACATTGTCAAAAAAACTTATAAAAAAATCTCATTTCTGAAATTATTTATCTGTACCTCACCTTGTATACAGGTACCATACTTATAATATCTGACTTCCTAAATGGAGATGAAGTGTCCATATCATAGTCCCTTGGAAGAAGCTCAAGGCCAACCTAGCAAAGGATACATATTAAGTTACAACGAAGTGTACTCATTTAAGGAATCTCAAGCAGCAGCAAGAGGGATATAATTCAAACCTTGTGGGAAAGCCCACGAAGAATTGCAAATTTCCTTAAATCCTGGCAACTTTCATGCTTCTGCCACCAACCAAACCTTTTTGAAAGAAAGTTTTCCACCCACTTCCACTTCAGTTCATCATCGTTTAAAAGATCTGCATTTTCATTTTCAGATGAAGGTGTTCCCAACAATATATTTAGACATGATGCAATTGATGCAGCCAAATCATCAACATTATTAACTGCAGCAACAACAGCTTGTAATATGTGTTTGTAGGCTCGGACAATCATTTCATGAATACAAAGTGATTGCACGTGAGGAAGCTTGTCTGCAAGTTCAACCTAAATGACAAAAGGAAAAAAAAAAAGGATTAAGCTTCAGAATCCTAAATCCAGATATGTAGCTATGTCCACTCTACAAAAGTATATCTAGTGTGACATAGTTTAATTGGTGATAATAATGACAGTATCTAGTTGTTCAGGCAGATTCCAAGGCAATGATAGCAAGGAAGCAAATTAATTAAAAGTGAATCCATAAATTTGCACCTTCTTATACAGCCACATATAATATTCTAGTAACTATGACTTCCCAGCTGATTAACTTTCCCATACAATAAGACTTATTCCAGACACTGAGAAGTGAATTTGAATATTTTTTAGTCTGCATCACCTATTCTTCCCCTTCATTTTATTTCAAAACATCAAGAAAAGAATATGATTTAATAAATGCTTTGCTGGTAGTCTTTGATGAAACTGCATTAATAGTTAGCAAAACTTAGAGTAAGATAACAAAAGAAAGGCATCATGAAGAAATTACCACACGCCCTAAAGAACACATCTGCAAACCCCTGGTATGCATAAAATCTGTCAAAGTTCTTCCATCAACTGGTGAAAGTTCAAGGGAGCCAAAATCCGCCACCTGAAAAGTTGCAATCACATGTTAAATCTGACATCTTAATAGTCCAAAATAAGTTGAATATTGAGTAACTAACCAGTTTGGGAAGAGCAGTATCAATGTAGTATTTATGTGCCATTTCAATCAATTCACCAGGTGACTGCAAAATAAACAGAACCAAACAAAAATAAATCAGAAGCATGAAAAAGAACCACTCTAGACTTCATAATTTTGAAATTTGAATTCAAAGAACTGAACTAGCTGCATGTATGTTAAGAGCATATAAAGCAAGCCCTTAAGGTGATAAATATTCACAAAATCAGCAGAAAAACCTTGAGGTGAAGACCAGTTTCTGATTCTTTAAGACGTAAATATGCAGCTTCATTAAGCAGCTTTTTCCACACAATTTCCATTTCCCCTTCATTTTTCTCCAATTCTTTCTGATTAGTGGCTTCTAATTTCTTGTTCATGTCAAGATCACCTACAGAAACATCTTTTCCCTCTTCAGTTTTGCTGCCTCTGACATCTATTTTCTTCTTTATCTCCTTCAGCAATGCACCTTGCTTACCAAGTCCCTTCACAGCTGGCTCAGGCTTTTTCTCTTCAGCTTTCTTAGACTCTATTTTCCCTGAAGCCTGATTTTGCAAATGCTGAACCCAACATGCTCCTAGCTCCCATCTGATAGACTTGGTTTGCCTACTGGATTCTTCCTGCAACTTCCTTAAACTATCCTCTAATACTTTCCTCACCAAAGACCTTGCAGAACTTAAACTTTCAGAATCTCCAGTCTGCACTCGTTGGATGGTACTGGATGATTGAGGAGTAGATGACTTGTGCAATAGCATTCTCAAGCTGAAACATGTTTTGAAGAAAACAACAGTTAACAATTCATGATATCTGACAATAATACATTGTAGACCAATTTCACGGAATGATGTCTGTATGCAAAATGCATATATGCATGTATCAAGTAGTAGCAGGAAAACAAAATTTTCTTTATTAGATGCATGAGTTGAAAGGTATGGAAGAGATAAGGAGCTAAATAGCTAGTAGCATTTCATTTTTACATTTAAAAACCATAAGCCTAGCCAAGGACTGACCTATTAACATTCAAGGCATTGGCACCTCCTTCAGGCTGGTCCTCAATGTCAATATCCTGGGGAATAGGATTCCCCTCCCAATTAACCTCGGCTGAAACTTTAACAACAGCGGTATAGCCACAGTGTCGAACAATCACAACACCTAGAGTAGAAGTATCCTACAGAACCAAAAGGCAATTTAAGCAATTCAGGCTACCTAATCTGGTCAGTCAAAAAAAATAAGCACACAAAACAATAATTGTACTGACATGAACTGTTGCACTTTCATCAGCAGTTATGCCTTTAAGCAAATTTCTCTGAGCAAGATCATCCTGTGACAAACCAAGAACTCGACTCCCATCATTTTTACAATCTAGTTTAATACTTGCATCAGAAGCGTCCCTTGTCACCTTGATAATCAAATCTCCCACTTTTTCCTCATGCAAAAATGATAGGCTTGAATCATTTGAAACCAACTGATTTTTTTCAATAATCTTTTTGATTGATGCAACAGCTTTAAAAACAGAAACGTCGACAAATAAACTATGAAGTAGGAAGGCTTTCCTGTCCCGGATTTGCCTCTCTTCTGCTGTTTTACAAGGCATTGCTGCCAAAATTGCAAATTCCATCGCCCATGGCCTGTAATCATGTTTTCCATCTCTTCCTAGTCCACCTCCATTCCCTCCCCAATTCTCATCTTCCACAGGAAGTGGAGGAAAAACAGATGGATTGTCAGCAACAACCGGAGGAACAACCCATGTGTTTGCCCGAAATCCATAAGGAAGATTCCCAAACTGAAATGAAACAAGACATTAAATAAATCACAAAGCATTTCTCATATTAGTTATTAATGTATAAGAGAATAATAATACTAAAGGACAGAGGTGAGATATTAACCCACTTTATTGTGCTCTGTGAAAGATTTCATAAGAGCCTTGTAAGCCTGAAAGAAAAAATTTAGTTCAACAAATGCTAAGAGAATCTCTCTTGAATAAATATAAGCACATACTTACATAAACACAAAAAAGGAAAAAAATCAAGTGCAAGAACTTGCAAAAACATGTCACATGGTATGATCTCATTTCTTATAAAACCATTTCTTAAGTTAAAATAATTGAATTTTTGCAACTAAAAATAACCTTTCAATACATAATAATTGGCTAGATAAAATTCAATTTAAAACAATAGGAAAAAACAGGAAACTGTTGAATTGAATTAGATTATAATTAACTTACAGCATCAAAAACCCTGCTAATCTGCTGGAGCAGAGTAACCAAAGAGCGACATAAAAGAATACGTTTTCCAGCAGGATAAAAACCTTTCTTCGAAGCTACAATTGTCATCGGCTTCCCACTGCAAACCCTAACCTGCAATTTATAACAATTTTATGCTCCAATTAACAATCAACAAATTACCGAATTTTATCCAGAAAAATAAAATCATTCTCACATCTATCTGGAAAAAATCATCTTCCGTTTTATCCTCCAGAAATGGACGTGTCGATCTTCGAATATCTGCAAAATTTCAACACCAAATCACAAAATTACCTTAGCAAATCATTACGGTAATATCACACTTCTAAGAGAGTGATAATTGACAAAAAAAAAAAAAAAACTGACAGTGAACCGGCGGCGTCAGATGCGAAAACGAGAAAAAATCGTAGAACTGCCCCAGCCGCAGCGGCGGACACATGGAAACAGCGCCTGCCGCCGCAATGTCCATCTTTTCCGACAATTCCTTACAGACATCCTTCGTGCTCTTGCAATTGGTGGCGCCGCTTTTCTTATCTCCTCCTCCGCCGCCAACTTTAGGCTTTGGATTAGCGTCGGTTCCATTGTCAGTGCCGGAGACCTGAATCGGTTCGGTTTCGGTCGAACCAGCTTCTTTTGAGCCTGAGTCTTTGGAGTTGGTTCGACTAGACGGTTTGGAAGACGATGGACCGAAGGAGGTGGTGCAGGCGACGATGTCGAGGAGTCGCCGGATGTGAGTTACGGCTTGCTCTTCGGTGTAGTCCTCTGTAACCGAAATTTTGAAATCTAGTTATAATCTCAAAAAAAAAAAAAAAAAAAAAAAAGAAAGTAAAGTAGTGATCTGGTGGAAGATGAGTGCAGTATCGACAGTTGAATAGTAACCGTTGGATATTTGGGGTCACCTTCAATGATGGTGAGGTGGCAGGGTTTGAGCGACACGATGTCAACTGTATCCTTAAGTCTGGGACCTCTGACCTGTAATCAATTTAAGTCAAAAGGTAAAAGTAAAATAAATGGAAGAAAATTACTAAAAGTTTAGATAGAAATGTATATAAATTTAAATTTAATGTGCTTAATTGAAATAAAAAATTTATAAAAATTATTTAAAATTTAAAATTATTTAATTTATAAAATTATTTGTAGCTAAAGAAAGTTTTAATAAAATAGTTAAAATTTTTAAATAATTATAGTTTTAAATTTATATTTTTTATAGGACTAAATTTTTTTATTAGTTTTATTTTAAAATATTTATATTAATTTATTTATTATTATTTTATTAAGAACAATATTAGTGTAATTTTGTTTAAATAAAGTATTAATTAGAATTATAAATTTATATTAAATATAATATAATGAAATATAAAATTTATTAAAATTGATTTTATAAAATATTTATTTCAACCAACATATATGATTAATA
>CATIWK010521048.1:0-25299 GCA_949634005.1 Mallotus japonicus
ATAATAATAATAATAATAATAATAATAATAATAATATTATTATTATTATTATTATTATTATTATTATTATTATTATTATTATTATTATTATTATTAATAATAAAATGACCTTTTTATATAATTTACTTACTTAATCAAAATGACATAATTTTAGGCTATACACTCAAAAGATGGACTCATGAGACCACCTACTTTTTTAAAAGCATTTTCACTATAAATTCTCTTAAAATTTTTCTTTTTGAATTTGTGTATATTTTATCTAAGTGCATGTTGGAGTCTAAATCACTTGACCCTTGTCAGTTTGGGTAACATTAAAAGAAAATCCACATTCAATTGTCATTGGTTGAACAATTAACTTTCATCTAACATATTCACTTCCTTTATTTACAGAACCCCGATAACCACGTCCTAATCCTTAATCCTTTATATTTATGGTTTCAACTTCGATTTTCATTTTGGATGAAAATTCAGTTCGATTAAATGACCGATTAACGAATGCTCACCCCTATCTATAATATAATATAATATATGTCTATTTATAATATGTCTATGTATTAATATACAATAAAATTAATAATTACAATATTATTTACCTCATTAATTTTAGATAATATCAATAAGATGAAATTACAACCTAAAAATAATAATTAATAAGTTATCAAATATAATAATAATATATTTTAATTAATAAATTATACAATTTAAGATTATATAATATTCATAATATTAATTCTTTGTTTTTTTTTTGGATTTTTTTCTTGCAAAGTGAACCGGTAGGAGGAGAAAAGGGTAGAATGAAGTGTTGGGGATGGGCATTTAAAGGGCAGGAAAGGTGACATATGGGGTCCATATTGACAAAAAGATTTTGGTAAAGTAGGGGCATTTTCGTCAAAAAAGGGTACAGTAATATTATTTTTAGTCTTCCAAAACCTTCATTGGGAAATATTAGATTATTAATATTTTTTCCTTTTTTTCTTCTTGCATGTAAAATATTTCTCTTTCTCAATATAAAGGGTATATAAGTCTTTTTATTGTCATTGACTTTTTCTATCAAAAAAATTTGGATAGATTCTATCCGGATAACTTTATTCTCTAAACTTTTTATTTTAGGGATAATGACCTCACCAGTCCTATAAGTTTCTGAAAATTGCAATCAAGTCCTAATTTTTTTTTATTGAGTCCTAAAAGCTATTAATTGTTGTTACGTTAGTCCTAATCCATTATGTTAAACAGATTAGGCTGATGTGTCGATTATACCCCACCTAAAGGAAATAAATAATAATAATAATAAATAATAATAATAATAATAATAAATAATAACAATAATAATAATAATAAACCTAACAACATAAAAAAAAAAAAACACAGTCACCGCATGGCTCTTCTTCTCCCTTTTTTATTTTTTTTTCCCTTCCTTCTTCTCCATCGAACCTCTGCCTCCGCCTGCACCACACCACCACCACTACCACCACAGCTCCGTCGAATCTCTTCCTTCTCTTCTATTTTCTCTGAAAAGAAAAAAAAACATAGATGGTTCAAACTTAATCTCACACTGTTGCCTTTCATCTACCATCTCTCACTCGATCTCTATTATCGCAACCCACTCCAATTATAACTGGGGATGATGCTATCATTGCCTACTATTGATTTCTCCTTCTTCAAAATCACTGCCTTCTTCTTTTTTAAATTTCTCATCTTTGTTGTTTGATGTCACTGCTCATCATAACCTTCTCATCATATTCTTCTTTAGCAAGTCACGAATCTATCAATCAAAAAAGAGTAGGTTGAATTAATTCAAATCTATCATGATTATTTTTAAGTTTTTTTTTCACTAACAGAGTTGAGATATTTGTATTTATTTTGTTAATGGTGTGTTCTTCTTTTTTATGATGTTGATTTTTTGTATTCTTATTATTGATGATGCTGCACTTGTAACTAACTTCTATCATTAAAAGAACATTTAGTGTTGATGGGCTGTACCCAGGAGACAAAGTAGGAGAGAATGCCATTCCGTTAACATAGGGTGAAAACTGAGCCTCTGTGGTGGGCGATACGCGAAGACTTGGACTCAGCAAGTAACTTAGAGACAGCATACCATCATGGTAAGGAGTTACTGAGACTGGAGAATGGAAAGGAGTCGCACCAAATTCCAGGCTATCCATATAACTTAGGAGCTAAAGCTCAATAGCATTCTTCAACATTTCATCATTGAGATATATGGCACAGTCTCCTGTGCCAATTGGTACAAGCTGACCAAGCATTATATTTTCAATGACACCCCTCAAATAATCCGATTCAGCATACACAGCAGCATCAAAAAGAATGTCCACAGTCTCCTCAAATAAGCATCTCATCAATGGCCCAGTGTCATTCCAATTGATACCATGACGAGTGATTGCCATCAAATGGCCATGGTAGGTCATGGAATCACAGAGTATAGCAAGATGTCTATAATTCAAATAAGATCCATCAAAAGATATAACCACCCTCAACTCATCCAACAAGGAACGACGAACTGCCTTGATACCAAGAACTTCAATAACTTCAATCAAATGATTGTTGGTTGTCCTCCTAGCATCAATATTTTCATTACATATGACAGCTAGGAGATTGACACCCTCCGTTTCCAACATCCACTCCTCTATTGTCTTAAATCCATCATTATCATCGAACTTACTAACTTTACTCTATTTAATGAAAACCTTGTTGATACTTGGGTGATGGAGAAGAAGGCAACGATGGCTATAATTTTGGGTGATGGAGAAGAAGATGAAGACACGGTGGTGGAGTTATGGATTGGTGGCTTTCGGTTTGGGAGCAAAAAAGGGGGAAATGATTTGTTGCTTTTGCTTGCCCATGGTTAGACTCAGGGGCTTTGAGAACTAAAAATTTTGGCATCTCTATTAATGCGTTACATATATATACACATACACGCCCAAAAAAAATTTCGCACGCTTTATGTTCCTCTCCAGATTATGTGTTTGGAGCAATGAGTAATGTTGATGGCAGTAGGTAGTGTTGATGGTGGTGCCGATGATGAGTGGTATTGGTGATGTCGACGGTGAGTGGTGTTGGTGGTGGGTAGTGTTAAATGGTGAACTTAGGGAGGAAGAAGATGGGGATGATGACATGGAACAAGAAGGGTGAGTTGGCTGATGACATGGAACAAGAGGTGTGAGTTGGCTGTACATGTGTCTTAAATTGGTAGGGTCCAAATGACACATAAGCAAATTATGTTTGACATAACGGATTAGGACTAACGTGATAACAATTAATAGCTTTTAGGACTTAATAAAAAAAAATAAGGACTTGATTGCAATTTTGATAAACTTATAGGACTGGTGGGGTCATTATCCCTTTATTTTAAATTTATTTCATCCTTAAATTTACTCTATTTAATTCATAATGTAACATTTGTTATTGACCAAACATTCGAATTCGAAATGCTAAAAATAAATTTTAAAAATAATAATGGAAATATAATAAATTAAAATAAAAATATCTAGCCATAATTGTAGACGACTAAGTTCAGTATGTGTCCAAATATTTGACGATCACGGCACTGTGCGGATTTAAGGCCTACTTGAAAGATACAATTAAGGCTTATAGCCTAAATCAGAGATGGAGTCACCCCCGGATAAAATTTGGGACACACTTTACGGTAACTGGATCCCGCGAAATTTCTCAACAACCGTCCTCATAGACTAGATATGGACTTTTTGAAATGCCTACCCAATCTTACGGTTAACCTCGTATTTTATTATTTTTAATCACTTAATTATTTCTTTATTTACATGTAAATTTGCAATTTCCTCCACACAAGTTTCAAATTTTACAATTAAGTTCAAGTTTGCAATTAATTCCATTTTCGTGCAATTTTAGTTTCAACATCACATTATGCATTTTTTCACTCACCATTGGCAGTATAAATAAATAAATAAAATAACACAAATAAAAGAATAAATATGCACATAAAAAAAAAGAGGGATGAGAAATGGTTACAACTCTTTTTTACACCTAAATAAATATAAATAAAAAAATTTTCTAATTAAATAAACACTATTTTGTTTGTCACATCCTGCGAAAAAAAATAAATTAGCCCAAAAACTGTAAAAAATGATAAGAGAGTTCGCTCTAAAGTAATGGCTCTTGATACTTGAATTCTATTAGCTTTTTTAGTCTATCAAAATGACATTTTTTCCATGTGTCTTTTTTTTTCAAAGACTTCCCTCCCCCCATTTTTTTTCTTTTCAAGACCTTCCCTTTTTTATTTTTTCCTCCCTGTGTGTTTTTCCCCCCAAGACTTCTCCCACTCACCTTAAAAAATATCTCTCCCTTTTTTCTAACTTCCCCCCATTTTTCTAACTTATCAAAAATATCTTCTAACTTCCCCCTTCCAAGCTAACTACCTCCTCCACTCTCTCTCATTTTTAGGATTTGAAAAAAAAACTTAAATTTCTTTCTTTTTTTTCTATTTTATTATTAATTTAGGCCAAAATCCATTTTAAAATAAATTGGGTTTAAACTCTTTTTTTTTTTTTTGCCATTACTTCAGTGGGCTCATCATTTGGATTTTTCATCATTGGATTTTTTCTGGTTTCGGTTGAGGCAAAATCAAGTGTAAAAAATTTACTTCCCTGTTTTTTCAAAAATCACAATGTAAGCAATGAAATAAGATTTATGAAAAAGTAAAGATGCAAACAATCAAAAGGATATATATTTATGAAGCTATATGTCCAAGAGAAGAAAACAACCAAATGTTCTGTATCTGCTCTATCAACCTCATGATACAACCTAAGAACTGAAATTTTGATTCTTTGATCAACAAGTTTAATCTTTTGTACTGTCAACCTTGAGGTACAACCCAAGAGGTGGAATTCTAATTCTTCGATCAGCAAACTCAATATTTTGCACCATCGACCTCGAGGTACAATCCGAGAGGTAAAATTCTGATCCTTCGATCAGCAAATTCTATTTTTTGCACCGTCGGCCTCAGGGTACAAACCGAGAGGTGAAATTTTGATACTTTGATAAGAAAATAATTTTAATACTTTGATCAGTAAACTCTATCTTCTGCATTGTTGACCTCAGGGTACAAAGCCAAAGGTGAAATTATAATACTTCGATCAGCAAACTCTGTCTTCTGCACCGTTGATCTAAGAGTACAACCTAAGAGGTGAAATTTTAATACTACGATCAGCAAACTTCATCTTTTGCACTGTCGAACTCGGGGTATAACTCGAGAGGTCAAATTTTGATACTTCAATCAACAAACTTTATCTCTTGTACCGTCGACCTTGGGGTACAACCCGAAAGGTAAAATTTTGATACTTCGATTAGCAAACTCTGTCTCATGCACCGTCGACCTTGGGTTATAACCTGAGAGGTGAAATTTTAATGCTTTGATTAGTAAACTTCATCTTCTGTACCGTCGACCTTGGGGTAGAATATGAGAAGTGAAATTTTGATACTTCAATCAGCGAACTCTATCTTCTGTATTGTCGACCTCAAGGTACAACCCGAGAGGTGAAATTCTGATACTTCAATCAGTGAACTCTGTCTTTTGCACAGTCGACCTTGAGGTACAATCCAAGAGGTGAAATTTTGATATTTCAATTAGGAAACTCTATCTCCTGCACTATCGACGTCGGGGTACAACCCGAGAGGTAAATTTTGGATACTTCGATCAACGAATTCTATCTTCTGCATCATCAACCTCAAGGTACAACATGAGAGATAAAATTCAGGAGATTTTTAAAATAATAATCTCATCGCATGAGATGGAAGCCTTATAGCCACTTCTGATTTTAGGCGAGGTTAATTGAAATATGTCGTATAGCCTCTGGGGTGTCAAGTAAGGTCAATAAAATGTGCCATATATCAGAAAACGCTAATCTAAATAAGTCATGTAACCTCATAGGCGTCAAACAAGGTTAATTAAAATGTGTCATACAACCTATGGAGCATCAAACAAAGTAAATTAAAATAAACCATATAGCCTCACGGGCATCAGGCAAGGTAAATCAAAATGTTCCATATAGCCTCTAAGGCTTCAAGCAAAGTCAATCTAAATAAGCCATGTATCCTCACGGGCGTCAAGTAGGGTCAATCAAAACTGATATATAAATATTCTCTTAAGATGATAATAGCAAAAAAATAGCAAATCCCTCAAATAAAATCAAAGTTCAACATAATGGGCCATAATAGGTAGGTGAGATCTAACCTAAAATAGTCTATCATTGGTGGGCTTAGGCTTTATAAGTAGGACTACTATATGCTATCAAACACATGCATTTAGAGAGAAAACCTTAAGGAAGTTGCTAAGTCACTGCATAGGCTGAGTCTTGGGTGAAAAGTTTAGGCTCCTATAGCAATATATCTCCATCATGTCTCTCCACTTAAGGGTTTATACAACGCAGGTCTAGTGCGTGCTATAAGTAACAATAGTCATGTACCCCACCACCAGTTTGGTAAAACACAAGTAGTAAAGTAACGACTACTGTGAGATTATTCGAGACTATGTGCACAATGTATGAAACAGTGTTGTGAATGCAAAAAAATAATAAATGATAAAAATGATAAAATACAAACACCGGAATCAATTTCTCTATCCCTAATGGAGTCGCCATTATAAGTAGCGGGGTTCAGCGCGCACCCAAGTGTTTGATGATAAGTGCGAAAAATAGTAGATTTTGACACTAATTAGTTAAGTTTTAAGTGTCAAAATGTATAGAATAGTTTTGAATATTAGCATTATTTACTTAAATTCCTTATAACTTAGGTTTTTAGAGATTTTTATAATTTTATTTAAATTTTGATTTATTTTGTTTAATTTTAATGCTTTTTATCTTGAATGGCTAGGTGTGCTTATGTTGGGATCAATGCAAGTGGAGTCTAAGCAAGCACTTGAAGAGGAAAGCTTGAAATCTCCATGAAAGCAAGAAGAAAAAACATGCATGGTTGTGCCTGAGCTTAAAAAGACAACCTTGTAGAGATACATAGGTGCATGGCTATGCACATGGGTATGCACAGTTGAACCTGATCTAAAGAAATCTAAGTCTGCTGATGCACGTCTGTGCACATGGTAGTGCATGGCTGTGTATGATTCTTTAATTTTTTGGCATTTTCAATATGCATAGTCGTGTATATTAGAGTGCACATCCATGCACTATGAGGAGAAACAATTAAGGAAATTTATTTTAGGGTTTTTGGGAGAACTATTATATATTGTGCTATTTTGCCTCTTAAAGGAGGTTGGCTAGTCTTAGAAACAATATAGTTTACTTTCATTTTTGAAGAAGAATGATTTCAATTTATTTTTTTTTTAATTTTTGTTATCTTCTCAAGGACTGTTTAAGAGTAGAAGATCGAAGTACTATTGCAAATGATATTTAAAAGAAGGAGAATAAAATGAGTTTTATCCTTACAATTACTCTTTTGTGCTTTATTTAATTTATCATAATGTTTATGTTTACAATTATTTCTTCTTCCTCTTCTCTCTCTCTTCCCAATTTCCATGAGTAGCTAAATTTTTAGTTGAAATTTTTAGACCCGGCTCAAGAATGAACTTAATTAGTTAAACTCCATATCAGTAAATCTATATTCCATGATTATTATTATTGGACTTAATTTTTTTTAGGATTGATCACTCTTTGAATTGATCTAAACAACAAAGTGAGATCGGGAGATGAACTTTATTGAGAATACAATAATAATCTATTAATTTAATTGAACTGGTTAGGAGATAGTTCAGTTGTTAATATTCCTTGAAAAAGCTATGCTTCAATATTGAGAATAATTAATTGCTTGAGTAGTAGGAGCTAAATAATTGAGTAGTTGTTATGATGAATAAATTATGTGAGTGCTCGGGAGAGACTTTCATGATTCTTAAGATGCTTAGGAAATGGAATGAAATTAACAAGTGAGAAGAAGATTGACATAAACTTTAGACAATTTGAGCATGGGATAAAAACCCTAATATTCGTATAATTGATAAATTTATTAGTAGTTCAAATTAGTCATCTAGATTAGTTTAATTTTTAGCAATAGACCTAATCGATCATCTAAACAAGCAAATACAAAGAGTAATTCAATAATCAATTTCCACTCCTTGTGGGATCAATATTTTTACTACTTGGACAACTTCGTGCGCTTATGGATTTTACGAAGCATTTGGCAACCATGGCACTGTACGAGCTCAGGGCCCATTCAAGAGATACAATTAAGGCTTATAGCCCAAATTCGAGATGGAGTCGCCACTCTTTTGAAATCCATAACACACTTTACAACAATTAGATCTCACAGAGGTTCCCAGCAACCATCCTTAGATATTGAGTTTGAAAACTGAGTATGAGTTTTTTGGAATACCCACCTAACCTTGCGGTTGGCCTCCTTTTATGTTTTGTCTTTTATTATTTTTAATCACTTAATTCTTTCTTTATTTACATGCAAATTTAAGTTCCTCCATATAAGTTCTAAATTTTACAATTAGCTCCATGTTCGCAATTAATTCCATTTTCATGCAACCTTAGTCCCAACATCACATTATGCATTTATTCACTCACTATTGGCAATATAAATAAATAAATAAAACAACACAAATAAAAAAAAAATGCGCACACAAAGAAAAAAGAGAGGAGAAATAATTACAACCTTTTTTTACATATAAATAAATATAAATGAAAATTTAATCTAATTAAATAAACACTATTTTTGTTTGTCACATCCTGCAAAAAGAAATAAATTAGCCTAAAAACTTATAAAAAATGATAAGAGAGTTCCCTCCAAATTAATGGTTCTTGATACTTAAATTCTATTGGTTTTTTTTCAAAGTCTATCAAATTGGCTTTTTTTCTCTTTGTGCCTTTTTTTTTCAGAGACTTCCCCTCCCTCCTTTTTCTTTCTAAGACCTCCCCTTTTTATTTTTTCCTCCATGTGTGTTTCCCCCCCATACTTCTCCTACCCACCTCAAAAAATATTTCCCCTTTTCTTTTAACTTCCCCTCATATTTCTAGCTTATCATAAATATCTTCTAACCTTCCCACTTCCAAGCTAACCACCTCCTCCACTCTCTCCCAGTTTTTAACATTTTAAAAAAATTAAACTTTTTTCTTTCTTTCTTCTTTTTATTATTCTTTTGGGCCAAAGCCCATTTTAAAGTAAATTGGGTATAAACACTCTTTTTTTTTTTTGCCATTACTTCACTAGGCTCGTTATTTAGACTTTTCATCATTGGACTTTTCTAGTTTTTAGTGGGCCAAAATCGAGTATTAACAATAATATTTTTTAAATTAAATCATGTTTCATGTAAATTTTTATTTTTATATTCACATTATTTTATTTTATATCTCATATTTCATAAGAGTTAAATAAGTTTAAAAGAAGATTGAAGAGAAATTAAGTCAGACTAAAAATTACTTATATAAAATTTAAGGGTGGTATTATGGATTACGCCAATTTCAATATGTTTCTTTTTGTATTGGCCTGACTTTATTCTATGAGTATGGGCAAGGTTTATAGTTTTATTAACCTAATCAATGGGCTAGAATAGTCCTCCAATGACCAATCACTCAATTGCCTATACTCGCATCACTAGGCTTAGTATAGTGAAAGACGTCCATTTGAATATTTGTTTATTTATTTATTTTATTTTAATATTATATTAAGATAGTAAATAAATATTAGTATGCATCTTAATATTCTTTACAAAAATTATGTTGTATAGTGCATGATATAATTGTTTCTCACTGACCTTTGAAATAGTGAATTATCGAGTGTGCCAGGTGATTTTAGATTCACTAACCTTTATATCTAACTTTTATAAGACAATTGCTGGTAGGTTAAGGGACCTAAACCTATAAAGGTCCATAAACTAGTTGTGAATAAGATAGCTAAGTTACTGAAATTACCTTTTTATATAATTGAAAATAAGAAAATAAGAGTAAATGTTATGGAGTTTAAACAAAAATAAAATAAAAAATTGAAATAACTAGAGATTTCATTGAAAAGCTAGGACAAAAATTATGAACAAGACATAGAATCACAATTGAAATAAAAAAAAAGAGCTAAAATGTTAAATATTTTTATTTATTGTTTGAAGTTCTGTATTGTTTAGATGATAGGTCATTGATTGTTTTGCAATAAGAGCTCTCTCTTTATCCTCTATTTGTTAACGGCCTTTTAGTTTTATTAAGTCGCGTTCCACTCAAAACTCTTATTTCTCGCCACTTCCTTCTTTCAGACAATAGACTTTTATAGGTTAGAAATTTCTTTCATAGATCTCTTTTGTCTGCTTGAATATGGTTGAATGATCCAATGGAGTTCTCTTCACCATTTTGTCTGTCTTTTACTTATTTCTTGCATTTTGCATATTTGGATAATTTATAAACTGCTACTTAGAGCTTAGATTACAAACATCCTAAACAACCTTTTTGTCTTGGGATCCTTTCACGTTGCATTTTTGTGTAATATACAATCATTCCTTATATTACAGCTACGCAGCCATATATTGGCCTCATTCATTGCATTAAGTTTCTACTGATCTTGATAATCTGTGATGACTATGGTGATATGTTTGACTTGGGCTAACTTGTGATCTTTATTAAAATGATGATCTTGACTGGGTGTGCATTTGCCTGAAGTTTCTACTTGAGATTTCTTTAGGAACTTAAGTATCAAACAATAATAAATAGATAAACAAAAGTGGCATGAAGGCCTACCTTCTTTTTATTAAAATTCTTTAGAGAAGTATTTACAAAAAAGGGCCCTAAGGCCTGTCTACTAAAAAAATTTTCCTAAGAGCCATAAGTCGGCTTTACATCATTTGTAATATAATAGTTTTTCCTACCTGGCCGTAAAGATGGCGTTATATCAAAATACTCATTTTTCTACCATTTTCCATATAGTGAAAAAGTATTTCTTCTGGTAATGTCCATTTATACTTCATTTGTAGGGCTCTCCATCAAAACACGATAGCTAGTAAACATTGCCCTCTAAGACTTTATAAATCTTAAAGGGTCCCTTCCAGTTTGTAGAACACTTTCCATACTCTCTGTCTATTGCACCAACACGTAGGATTATCTCCCACACTAAGTCCCCTTTCTTAAAGCTTTTCTTCTTCACTTTCTTATTGTATATCCTAAAGATCTTCTTATTTTGAGCAATCAAATTGTTGAAAGCTTGCATTCTCTCTTAATTTACACTCTTTAGCTCTATAATCATTGACTCATTATGGTTTTCAAGTGTTAGACCATTCCGCCTTGCTACTCTCAATGAGGGAACCACCACTTCCATTGGAAGAACAGCATCATGCATATATAGTAAAAAGTAAGGGCTTACTCCAATAGTGCTCCTCTTTAAAATCCTATAAGCCCAAAGAGTCTCAAAAGTAAATGATGCCAATCTCTAGGGTTATTCTCCATTATCTTTTCTAGGATCCTGATCAATACTTTATTACATGTCTCAGCTTAACCATTTGTTTAAGGGTAGTGTGGTGAGGAGTGAGTCAATTTAATCCTATAATCAATTATAAATTATTGTATCTCATCCCTTGTATACATTGCACCCTGATATGTTATAATTGATTGGGGAATGCCAAATCTGTGAATCATGTGCTCTTTGATGAATTGGATAACATCTTTTTGCTCTACTTTTTTAAAGGGAATTGCTTTCACCCACTTAGAAAAATAATAAGTAGCAACAAAATAAAATAGTGCCATTTAGAAGTGGAAGGATAAATTTTACTTATTAAAGCCATTGCCTAACCATATAATGGTCATGGTTTGTCAATAGAATAAAGATTATCTACAGGTACCCTCTAAATACTTTTGACATTATTGGCACCTTTTGGAATATTTGATGTAGTATTTAAAGATTAACGATCAATAATAGTCGTGTCTCCTGATCAGCCACCTTATTTTAACTATGAGCACTGCAGAATCCCTTGTGAACTTATTTCATAATCATTACAGCATATGGGAACCCTACCATCTCAATGGCAATCTATCACAACCCTTCTTATATAGATCTCCCTCTAGTAGCACATAGTTGAGAGCCTTCACCTTAAGGGAATATGAAACCTTATTTTCTAGGGAACTCAAGTACCTTTTTATCTTTGTTCTCAAATCCCCTACCAAATCAACATCTACAGAAAAAATGTTAGTAAGAATTCCCCTTTTCACGATAGAAGGGTGTTTCCTTTTCTATACTAGAATCAATTTATGTGTAAGCTCCATAGATAATTTCTAATTAGAAGCAATTTGACCCAACTCATCTACCTCCTAATTTGCCTCTCTTAATACATGCATGAAAGAAATTTCCTCAAATTCTCTAAGCAATTGAATTACAACAGTGTAGTATAGAGCCAAAAAGACACTAGTGGACTTGAATTCTCAAGATAATTGCTTTAACACCAACTCAAGATCATCCATGATCAATAAATTCTCTACCTTTAATTCATGGAGAATCTCCAAACCAATCACTAAGGCTTTATACTATGCTTGATTATTAATACAATTAAAATGTAAATTAAATGACATAGTAGTATTTAACCCAGATGGAGAAATGATCATAATGCCTGCTCTAACTTATCGTTCTTTACTAGAACCATCAAACTTTAATATCCATGGCTAGGTCTTTACACCATAGATCTAGAGAGCCACATCTTCTTCCTTTTTAATCTCTAAGGATGGATGATCTACTAAAATATCTGCCAATGCCTATCCTTTCACAAATTTCTGAGGAAAATATATCAATGTAAATTTTATAAGAGCTAAAGACTGTTTTCCAATTATCCCTGAGATAACCGGTCTATTCAATATAAACTTAATCAAATCTATTTATGACACTTCATAGACTCTTTCCTAAATCACATAATTGCTCAGCTTAGAACAAGCAAAATATAAAGCCAAACATAAATTTTTAATAAAGGAGTAACTTATTTCTACTGGTGTCATTATCCTACTTAAATAATAAATAACACACTCATGTCTTTCAAGATTATTCTAGGCTAATAAATATGATACAAAATTATAGGTGGCCAAAATATACAGTTTAATTGGATAACCTTTCCTTAGAGGCATCAGAACATGAGGATTTAAGAGGTACTCTTTATTTTATCAAGTATCTTTTGGTGGTGCTCTTACCATTGGAACTCCTCTTTATCCTTCAATCTTAAAAGTTCAAAGAACTCCTTTTTCTTCCCTACTAAGTTTGAAATGAAACGCCTCAGATAGTTCACAGGCCCAAGGAATCTCTAAAGTTCTTTCTTATTATTGGTGGTTTGGCCTCCATCACTACTCTAGCATTGCTTTTATCAACCTCTACACTCTTCTGTGAACCAAGAAGTTTATAATGTTCCATGTTTACACACCAAAAGCACACTTAAGGGCAGTTAAGTTTCAAATAGTGAGCTCTCGTTCTTTGAAAGGTCACCCTGATCAGGTGCTCAGCATGATCTGTTGCCTTCTTTGATTTAATTATTATATCATCATTGTACACTTCTATATGACACCCAATCATATCATGAAATATAGTGTTCATGGTCTGTTGGTAAGTGGCTCCTAATTCTTTAGACCAAAAGGCATTACTAATCACTCAAAAAACTTCAATAGAACTAAGGCACCTTAAAGTTATTTTGTATACTTCTTCCTTTATTGTCAAGATCTGGTTGTATCCAAAGAATCCATCAATAAAAGATAGCAGCTATTAGTATCTGTCAACTCATTTCCTGCAGTAGCATCTATCAACTTGTATGCTATGAGCATCATATATACGTCCTTTAGAGTGTCAGTATTAAGGTCCATAAAATTAATACAAACATGTAGTTTTTTGTTCTTTTCTATAATAGGAAATATTTGCCAGCCATTGAGCATACTTTATAGGTCTTATGAATTTGACCTTAAATAACATTTCAATCTTCTCCTTTACCTTAAGTTCTACCTCCTTTTGCATCCTTCTAGGTGGTTATTGATGAGGCTTGAACTCTAGTTTAATTGGAAATCGATGCTTAATAAGAGTTCTCTTCAGACTGGGGATTTCCTTGTAACTTCACATAATGTAGTCCTTGAACTCCTAAATCACATTGCTTAATTTCGAAGAACTCCCATTTTATTCAAAGAACTACATGAAAAATTGCTTAATTTTGAAGCCTCTTTAAATATCAACAAACTATAACAGATAATGTTTCTAATTACTGCTAATATGTCCACTCGAACAAATTCCACTTAGCGCTCCTCAAATAATTAAAACAACAAGTCTTCATTGACAAATTGCAGTGACCGTCCATCTCATCCTTATTTTGGATATTATCAATTGTGTAGGATGTAATGACGCACTGCCAAGATATGTCCATATTACAAGCTTCAATTAATTCAATCCAACAATTTAAATTTGACTCCACTAGGGCAACCAAAGGCCAATTATGCTACAAATACATCCAACAAGCCAACATGGCTCTTAGATAGTATAGCTTCTCATTATATTACTTCTCATTTGGAGAATCTCTCCCTACACACTCCGTATAGCAACAATGATGACATGATGATATGAGATGGTTCTAAGTTACCAATAACTTACACTGGTTCAATAATTCTTACAGCTCCTCATAAAAATTTTCATTTGAATAATGTTCTTTGTGTTTTTAGCATGAAAAGAAATTTAATCTCCATTTATCAATTTTATAATTCAAATAACACTTCAATTGAGTTCTTGCCTAATGCTTTTCTTGTGAAAGAAATCATTACAAAGGCAACATTGCTAAAGGGCCAACCTAAAGATAAAGTATATGAATGGCCGATGTCTAGTCCGATTATTACCTTTTTTAATTTCTAGACCTCCTCATTTGAGTGGCATTATAGATTAGGCCATCCATCATTTTCCATTCTCAAGCATATTGTGTCCAAAAATAACATAAGTTTATCATCTTTAATGTCATCGGATGATATATGTAATGTATGTCTTTGTAATAAAAGTCACAAATTGTCTTTTTCAAGTTCAATAATAACTTCTTCTCACCATCTTCAAGTCATATATTTTTATTTCTAAACCTTACCCACAGTTTTAAATATGCTTTAAATATTATGCAATTTTCATTAATCATTTCACAAAATACATTTTGTTTTATCCAATTAAAAGAAAATTTGATGTCAAAGAGATATTCATTCACTTCAAAGCCATTATTGAAAAGCATTTTAATAGAACCATTAAAACTCTATACTCTAATATGGTGAAGAATATATTTCACTACCAATTTTCTCTCTGCTAATGGAATCACACATCTCACAATACCTTCTCATACACTTGAGCATAATGGTATGTTATAATGTAGACACTTACATATTATTGAAACTGGTCTTGCGTTATTATCTTATGTCTCCCTTCCTCCATAATATTGATCATATACATTTGCAACAATAGTATATTTTTATCAACCGTCTGCCAACACCAACATTACATTTATCCTCCATATGAAAAAAATCTTTGACACATTTTCAAACTATTCAAAACTCAAAATATTTAGCTATCTTTTCTATCCATAGTTAAGACCCTACACATCTTATAAGCTAAAATCCAGTTCCAAACCATATGTTTTTCTTGGTCATTCTTTGATATAAAGTGCATATTTCTATCATGATCTTATTACCTCAAGGATTTATGTGTCTAGGCATGTATGCTTTGTGCTCAATCAAACACAATAAAAATATGGCTTCCACTTTCATTAAAAATCACCCCACCCACTCCACCACTGCCACTCAATGCTACATCTTTGGTAGAAGCTCCTCAGTAGACCTAATGTACAAACAAAAACACCACAAACATATCAGCTCAACTGAATGAACCAACACCTATAAATACATCCTCCAATATCATGGTCACTAGAGCTAAAAACAGTATATGCAAGCCAGTTAAAAAATTAAACCTACATGTTTAACTGACTCAAAGCGATGATCGTAAACCAACCATGGTAACTTAGGCACCTAAGAATTCATAATGGAGATAAGCCGTGTTAGAAGAATTTAATGCCTTAGTAAAAAAATAGGACAAGGGACTTGATCCCCCAAACAATAAATATAATTTTATTGGTTGTAAATGGATTTTTCAAACTAAACGAAAATATTATGGCTCTATTGACATGTTCGAAGCTCACTTGGTTGCAAAAGGATTTCATCAACATCCAAGAGTTAATTACCGTTAGCCTAGTAGTGAAACCACCTATATTTTGTATTGTTCTCAATCTTGTACTAAGTTGTGGTTGGTAACTAAGACAGCTTGATATGAATAATGCCTTTCTATAATGTTGATTATATAAAGATGTCTATATGACACAACCTCAAGAATTCATTGATGGTGACAAACCAAATTATGTGTACAAACTTCAAAAAGCTATTTAGGGACTCAAATAAGCCCCGCGAGCATGGTATTATGAACTTCGAACTTTTGTCATTCAAGTTAGGTTTAAAAACTCATATGCTGATACATCCATGTTTATTTTTAATGATGGAAAGAATCTCATGTATCTCATTGTTTTATGTTGATGAATTGATTATTATTATGAGCAATACTGCTATGATTGATGATTTTGTAGCCAATCTTGCAAAGAAATTTTCTTTGAAAGATCATGGGCTACTATCATATTTCTTAGGCATAGAAGTTATTCGAAATGAAAAAAGGATATTAATTATATCCAACGATGATATGTCTTGGAGCCGCTAAAAAAATAAAAATGTCAGATGCCAAGTTGGTGCTCAGTCCTCTGTCCATAAATGCATTATTGATACTTCATGTTGATACCAATCTATCTGATGCATCTGAATATAAAGTCATAGTAGGCAGCCTTCAATACTTATTGATAACCAAAACAGACATTGCCTTTATAGTTACTCGTCTATCACAATTTATGCACCAACCAACAATAGATCACTAGGCCTGTGTTAAAAAATTGTTACGTTACTTATCAAGCACAATTAATTATGGCATACAACTACATCAGAGTTCTTCACTTAGTTTACATGCCTTTGCGGATGCTGATTGAGAAGGCAACAAGAATGATTTTTCTTCAACGGTGCCTATGTCATTTATCTTAGACAAAATCCTATATCATGGAGCTCCAAAAAGCAACACACTATATCTTGCTCCTCCACAGAAGTTGAGTACAGATCAGTAGGTAATACAGCTGCTGAACTAAATTAGGAAAAGTAGGCGCAACTCAATTAGATTCCAATTTAGTTTTTCATTCAAAAATAAAATATGTGGCAATAGATTTTCACTTCATAAGAGATCAGGTTCAAAATGGTGCTTTGTGTGTTACTCATGTTTCATCTGCAAATCTACTGTTTGATGCTCTAACCAAACCTCTTATACAGCCATGATTTTCCAAAATTAAATCTAAGATTGGACTACTCTCTCGAGGTCCATCTTGAGGGGGCATAATAGTGGATTACTATCCTAATATATATGAACAGATTTATTCAAACCCTTTTACAAATATTATTGTGTGGTATATCAAAACAAAACCAATAGAATAGGACATTTAGTTGTACACTACTGCTGTGTAAATTGATGTACAGATCAATGACAAAATCATCCATCTCTTCAAAACTCTTATTGTCTTTTAACTTAAACATATCACTCTCAAGATGCAAATTAACCAACATTTAATTTTTTTAATTATCTTAAATAAAATCATTTAACTACTTAATTTTACATTATAAAATAAAAATTTTATTTTTTATTTTATAATGTGAGATGTATTTTTAATTAATAATATAGAATAATTAAAAGTTAAAAATATAAAATTCACTAATAATATAAGTCATATATTATGTTTTTTTTTTTTGCATCATCTTAAGTATTTTTTACTTATTTGGATTTCTAACTAAATCGAACCAATTTTTTCAAGTAATGGATATGTTAATTTAAGTCTCATAACACACGAAGTAGTCAAAATTTTCAGAATAACATGCCAAATATTCCAAATTGTAATTTATTTATAAAGTTGTATATTTTTTTGTCATAAAAAAAATTATGGCACTAAATTGTCAAAGATTAAAAAAATTCAAACACCAATCATATAAAATATTTCTTTTTTATAATTTTAAAAATTATAGTTTTATAAATGGTTGTTGTTTGGACATAAAAATTTTTAAGAGGAGCCCATGACGATATGTAAGTCCAAGCCCTAATTAATTGATCAGCTATGGAAGGAAGGAATGAAGTTAAGGAGAAGTGGGTTTTTAATTGAGAACGTGATTTACTGAGAAGTGGAGCAGTTGGCAGTAAAGGGAAAAATGGATAAAAAGAACTTACCTACAGATATAAGCGACACAGCCAATCACTCAACAACTTAAAACAAGACAACAACAGACAGAACTTTAACAACAAACAATAATCTTTAAGCTTTTCTCTTTCGATTTTAATTTTCATTTTAGTGTTTGTTTATATTTTTTACTTTTATTCAACCAAACTCTTGTTTTAAATCAATTATTTGTTCATGAGCAATGGTGTCTCTAGTTTTCTGTTTTCTTTTTAAACTTTCTAGCATTCAACCCCATTTTATTTCTAAGCATTTTCAGCATTAAACTTAGCTTTCTTAGTCACAGTTAGTTTCAAAACCTATAAACTTAGGTCCCTTAGTTTACATTCAATCATTTGATAGAAGTTAGAGATCCTTGGTTAGTGTACCTCACACACCTGACACCCTCAAGAGTCACTGAAAAGGGCCAGAGGTAAATAAAAATTGGCAAGCCCAGTGGGACACTTCTGAAAATATCACAAATAAGGAGTTTTATGGACAGTACCGGGTCTCAGAACCAGGAGGAGGTGCCTACAATAGTAGGGCCATAAGGCTTTGTTCCTCATATAGTGGAGAACTTTGAGAAAGCTACTCAAAATAATCCAACAAGAGAGCATATTAATAACTTAAGTAATAATAATTTTCATGATTTTATTTTAGTTGCTGATCTAAAGTTACTTGGAGATGAAGTACAAAAGCAAAGCAAAAAGATAAAAGAACGTCAATCTAAATTCTTTGAGGCAATGATCAACATGGTTGAATTGATGGGGTGCCAAGTAATTTCTCAAAGCCATCCAAGTCTTCATACTCTAAGGCCTCTCATAAAATAAAACTTTAAAGAATCTAAGGGTCAATCCATTCAAGAAGTTGGAAACTCCAATTGTCCTTAGGTGGTAGTTCCAGAGATAAATTCTCCACCCCACAAAATGGATGAGCGAGATCATTTTGTCAAGGGAACTCTAAATGACTAAGTTTACATAAGGATGATGCCCCCTCAACAATTTTATGGTTTTACTAATCCTATTTTTTATCATGAAGTTTATTATGCAGGAGTGCACTACCCAACATGAGGCTTGGGGGCATACACCATGGGAAATTAGGGGGAACCAATAAGAGAATCAACAATTCCACCAACTAGAGAAAAGCATGTTAAAGAAGAGAGAGCTCAATCATAAAAAAGAGGGTTCGTGAGGATATGAAGAGGAAGAGAAAGCCATTTTTCAAAAATGTAAGGGTTAGAAAGTCAGAAGTTCTAGAGAGAGTAGAAGAATCCTTGAATTAAAAAAGTTCTAGTAGAGTTCAAGCAATTACAATGAAATAGTTTTAAAAAAGGGGACCAAGATTTGTGGTTCGCTCATGGAATCAATTGTACTGGGTTCAACATAAGAAGTTCCATCAGTCACTGACCTGACCTCAAAAGAGGAGACTCCAAAAGTAAAAATCCCTAGAGAGGAGATTCAGGGTAGAGAAATAAATAAGAGAAAAGAGATTTGAAGGAAACCTGGTGTGGAAGGTGATCCTACTTATTGGTGCTACAAATAGAGAATATGAAAAATGGTCTCCTAACTGGGAGAGATCTTTCAAAATTCATATAGTTTTGGAGGGCATCAGATGGAGAACTATATATAAAGAGCATCAATGGGTAGTATTTTTCCTACTATGTGGAAAATAATGAAAAAATAAAAATTTTGATGTAAGGTCATCATCATGGCCATATAGGGAGAACCAATGTATAAGATGTAAAGCCGAACTATGGCTATTCAAAGAGTTCTTCCTATACATAGGCCCTAAGGCCTATTTCCTGCATATATTTTTTTAGGTTTTTAACTAAATAAGGTTGGCTTATTGGCCACTTTATCATTTATGTTGTTAATTGTTACATCAACTGATATTATTTAAGGAAATTTAGAGAATCTTCAATTAATGCTTTGAATTGAGGAAGCGAGGGAGGATCAAAGAGAATCGAAGGAGGTTCCAAAATGTTGCACAGTAGAATTTTCTCAAGGTCCTCTTAAGCAAAGGATCTCTACAAAATTCTCTTCAAAATAGTGATCCTCTATAATGGTTCTCTCTATAGTCAGGGGTCTCTACAATGATTCTCTTTCTTTTCAATACAAATGATCTTTATAAAGATAAAAAGGAGAATTTTAATGATCACCATATTAACATCAGGAGCAATACTATTATGCATATAAATAGGCTTTCATAAGCCATTTATATGGAGGGGGCATTTGTTTGGATATAAATATTTTCAAGAGGAGCCCATGACGATCTGTAAGTCCAAGCCCTAATTAATTGATCAGTTATGGAAGGAAGGAAGGAAGTTGAGGAGAAGTGGGTTTCTAATTGAGAACGTGATCTATTGGGAAGTGGAGAAGTTGGCAATAAGGAAAAAAAATGGATAAAAAAAACGTACCTGTAGATCTAAGGCACATAGCCAATCATTCAACAACTCAATACAAGACAACAACAGTCAGAACTTCAACATAAACAACAATCTTTAAGCTTTTCTCTTTTTATTTTTATTTTTATTTTAGTGTTTGTTTATATTTTTTACTTTTGTTCAATCAAACTCTTGTTTAAAATTAATTCTCTATTTATGAGCAATGGAGTCTCTAGTTTTCTGTTTAAACTTTCTAGCATTCAACCACATTTTATTTCTAAGCATTTTCATCATTAAACTTAGCTTTCTTAATCACAGCTAGTTTAGGAACCTATAAACTTAGGTCCCTTAGTTTACATTCAATCATTTGATAGAAGTCAGAGATCCTTGGTTGGTGTACATCACACACCTAGCATGCTCAAGTGTCACTGAAAAGGGTCAGAGGCAAATAGTTGTATTACAAAAATACTTTTAAACAAATACCTATTTATTTTAGGCTATTTTTTAAAAATTAATTTTCAATTTTCCAATTACAACCTAATATATCCCTAGTTGGTATGAAAAGTTAAAATAATTTTTTTGTTAGTAAAAGTTTATTAAAAAATTTAATTTATAAATATAATTCTGTTAATTTGAAAATTAATTAATATATATATATATTTTTATATTTATACATCTATACAAATTCTTTTAGAGATAATATCACAAATAAGCGTATTTTGACCATCCTTTTCTTTTTTGGAATGCTTTCTTTTTATCTTTGTTTTCATCGGCATTCTGCGTGTTTTCATTTTTTCATTTTTGGCCTTTTCTTTGTTTAGCTTAAAAGCCACTTCACAGAAAGAAGGAACCATGGTTCTTTTTCAGTTGCATTGAAGCTTAAGAGCCACCACCAATGCATGATCCTCGCTAACTTCTCACCGTCCCTCCTCCGATCCACTTAAAAAACCAAGTAGCAGCAACAGCATCAGCATCGTACTTGTAGCAGCAACCGGCGACTAGCTCTACCGCAATAATACCTAATTCTTCTCACAAAAATTTTCAAATAAAATCATCTCTCTGTTATCGTGATCATTTATCTCTCATATGTACTTGTTTCAGTTGCATTAAAGCTTAAGAGCCACCACCGACGCATGATCCTCGTTGACTTCTCACCATCCCTCCTCCGATCCGCTTAAAAAACCGAGTAGCAACAACAGCATCAACATTGCACTGGTAGCAGCAACCGACGATTAATTGAGTAGCAGCAACTGGTCAAGGTCTGTTACCTTTTGATCTCTTTCTATTTGCTTGTTTGATTGCTTGCGTCAATTAGAATCTAATTCAAAGAACATTCATGAAACAAAACGAACTAGAATTTTAATGATTGAATTTTGAATTTATGTGTATTTGAAATAATGTATTTACCTATGTGCTATGGTTATGGTCATGAATTTTTTCTCGAATTGTGTTATGTTGTAGAGTATTATGATGAAACATTTCAACTTCCAAGTGGTTCTAATGTTATCATTAAAAGAGTACCTAAAGGATCTGTGCGTCCAGATTTGTAAGTTTTACAATATGTTTTTGAGTTTAATTTGTTATGAATATGCGAATTGGATGTTTTATTTTGTGCTCACCTTCCGCAGCGAATGTTTTGACAATCTTAGGACTAAAGACATGAATGTAGTGAAGAGCTCTATTCCAGCGGTAGGTAGATGTTGTTTTTAATTATTTTATCAGTTAGAAAGCCCTGTTTATGTATACTAGCTGGCCTTCAATGCCGTTTTCTCATACTTCCTCAATTCTCAGAAGCTCACTTCTTTAATCCTTAATTATATGGTTGTGCTATCATTTTTCGCAGCCCTCATCGCAGTCAATGACGATTCAGAAGGTCCTTCAGGACTCTCTAAGTGGAAATACTTCATTGGCTTCCTTTGTCCACTTGGTGCTTCAGTGATATATTCTCTTTTAATTTCACTCATGCAGCTCTCATTCCAAAAGATCATAAAGAAAGAAACATTCTCTGTGGTACTGGACATGCAGATCTACACATCACTTGTTGCCACCTGTGTTTTTGTTGTTGGTCTCTTTGCTAGTAGAGAATGGAAGACTTTAAATGGAGAAATGCTGAGTTTTGGCAGTGGGAGGGTGTCTTACATTCTGACACTAGTTTGGACATCAGTTAGTTGGCAAGTTTGTTTTGTTGGAGTTGTAAGATTTATTTTCCTGGTATCTTCTCTCTTCTCCAATGGAATAAGCATTGTCACCTTGGCTGTATCTCCTATTGCTGCTGTCTTGGTTTTCCATGACAAGATGAATGGTGTGAAGATAATCTCTTTGCTCATGGCTTTTTGGGGTTTTGGCTGTTTTACCTACCAAAATTATTTGGATGATTGTAAGGTGAGGAGAACGCTATATGATGTTAATGAAACTAATCCTGACTCTGCGTGTTGATGACTTTGGCTTTGATGCTTACTACACCAATTGCAATTTTGTGCTCTAAGGGCTTATGTAATTTTTCTCATCACCCGTCTAGTTAAGTAGGCGAGTTTGTCTCTGTTATAAATCTCTATAAAATATTCATGAATTGAATCTGCTGTTACAAAAAAGTGATGATAGCAGCGCATTCCTTTTGCAATAAGAAGATATATTTATTATTTGGCTTGGTATTGATTAAAAGATAGAAATGTGCCACTTTATATGTATGAATCATGAAGGTTTCTATATTGTAACATTGAGCAAATATGATCTAAAATTTTCTGAATGCGCACAGTTATCGTTCAATAAAGCATTTAACCAGTTGTAGCTTTCTCCTTTTATTCCTCCTCAATGGAGAGGCTAGAGTACTAGTGGGGATTCTAAAAAGGAAATTCTATTTTTACAAAAAAGTGTCTCCAGCCTAGTCTCTGTTATGCTTAGATGTTTAGTTTCATGCTGCTGCTGCTTATATTTGCTAGTTCTGCAAATACCCTTACACATTTCTTTCTTTGTATGCAATTCAGGAGGTAGCCCTTCCAGGTCCCTTGAGAAAAACATGTAAGTTAATATGAATCCATCAATTTCTAGTAGCATATATTTCTGACTTTGAGTTTCTTCTTATATTTGATTTCCCATAATTTTTGTATTATGGCTATATTAGCTCTGTTACTGCTTTATTTTATTACCTTATTTCACATTCATGTTTGATGTATTACTCTATCATTCAATATATTTGAATTGCAAGGGAGCGAGTACTTAGACCTCCTGTGAAGTCTTCATGACAGTTGTATTTTGGCCAACACAACAACCATGTAAATGAAATTTTATTACTGTAGAAATTCTTCCTAAATTTTTTGGAATCTTATCAGCTCCATTTGTTAGAGCATCATATTTTTCTTTCTATGATAGGAAAATTTCCTTACCTTGCACATTGACAAATTAAAATTGAAAGTATGCCCTTGGTGGGCTATATAATATATAATATATTTTATGAACATTTTATAAGGTGGACAGTGTGGCCTGTGAACCATTTCTATTAGGCTTAACTGTTTGTTAAGTAATCTTTCGACAAGTTCAAATCATATCATTAGGTAGTGTAAATAAAAGAGGGTTAAGTTTTGTTTCTTCTTCTTCTTTTTATTTTTTTATTTTTTTTATTTCATTTAGTTAGAGCACTCCATTTGAAAGGAGAACTCCAAAATCTTGATGTAAGTCTTGCGAGTTGATTGTGTTTTAGGTGGGAGAGAAGACATTTTTGTTCTTATTATTATTATCTATTAGAGTCTTGTAGAATTATTTTTGTATTATGGTGAGAATTATAAATTCAACTCTCCCTTCTTTAGGTTTTTTTTTTTTTGCTTTTTTTGGTCTTTGTTTTTCAGTGCTATTTCTTTTTGTTGCTTGTTGTTGCTTTTTATTTTTCAGTGTTGTTGCTTGTTATTGCTTTTTGTTGCGTGTAGTTGCTTTTTGTTCCTTTTTATTTTTCAGTGTTGTTGCTTTTTGTTGTTTTTATTGCGTTTTTGTTTTTCGTTTTTTTATGTTACAAATACGCCATAAATTTTTTTTGTTAAATACGCCAAATAAGCTTTGTTTTAGTTAATTTTTTTGTTAGTTAAATTACTATGACTAATTGAGATGTATAATTGGAAAAAAAAAAAAATTCACTCCCTGTAATACAAACCTTTTTAAGAAATTTGGTTATTGATATGTTGGGTCTGTGTTTAGAAAACTAATATTTTGACATGAATAATTTTCAGATACATTATGAAAAGTTTAAGGCAATGGGTAATGGTACTTGCACTTGGAAATGAAAGAGAGACAGCGTTGGAGAGCTGAAGATGACTCCTTGTTACGTACATATGTTAAACAATATGTAACAACACTGAGAAAAATGTTGAGCAAAAAATAAAATAAAAAAAATATTGAGAAAAAAATAAGATGTTAAGAGTACTTTAAAAATAGAAAAAATGTTGAGCATAAAAAAACATTGAGAAAAAAATATTGATAAAAAAAGTTTAGGAAAAAAATGTTGAGAAAAAAAATGTTTGATTAAAAAAATAGAAGGATCAAAGTTGATTCAAAAAAATAGAAGGACCAAATTGGTGATTTGATTAGTCAAACAGCTTCTAGAAGAGAGCCATGGTCTAAATTTGAAAAAAAAAAATTT
>CATIWK010521153.1:0-18630 GCA_949634005.1 Mallotus japonicus
GAATGATTAGAGATCGACTAATACGGTTAAATAAAAAGGAATCAAAACTAACCAATTATAAAAGTAAAAAAGGACCAACAGACATTGATGTTATGGAGCACCATCTCAACTTATACAAGGTTTGTCTCGTTCCACACATCCATCATAGCGTAATACAAACACAAAGTTAAAATCATCTCAGGTTGCACACATGTTAAATCCCAGTTTCGGTACCTTTTCTTTTCCAGAAAGAGCTTGTGATAACATCAAAGAAAACAGAGCCAGTAAAACTAGTAATCAGAGAGATGTAACCTACCCCAACTGAAAAAACAATAGGACGAGCTGAGATTGCGAGTGCTATTCATAATTTCATATAATCAAAATTTCAGAGTCAATCAATCATCTGTCCACCAATGGAAGCGACAAGCTGAACTGCTTTGCAAATCCTAAATAATGACAAAATTGCTAATTTACTCATCCACCTAGCACTAAGAAATGTGCCTCTAAAGTCAAGATTTCCTCTTTGCCAAAGGCCAATCTTGAATAATTTTGAACATTACAGGAAGCCTGGAAATGGATTTGCACCTTTACCAAAATTATATGATAATTCAAAAGATATTGAGGCCAAATTATGATAAGTAATCATTTCAACATTTTGTTAAAATTTCTGCACCGGTTTTGGTAATTAAAATACTATGTTCAAACTGCGCAGCAGGACTCCCATCCGCTGTCACCGTGGTCCAGTTGTCAGGCCATGTTACACATTCAGTGCTTCCCAATGTAAGAATCGGTTCTGCAGTGAAAAGGTTAAAATGAATTGCACTAATTTAGTATTAGAGCAGAATATATGCCAATCACTCTCTTTTTTTCCAAATTATGATGTATCTAAGATGCAAAGAATAAAGGATGTATCTTTAAAAGATAGAAAGCAAAAAAAAAAGCATAAATAGCGGTTCCAATATTCATAAGCAAACAATGTGAATCTACTCCAATTTCTGCAGATATACAAGGATGAGGTTAAAATAATAAAATGGCTATTGATATTTTGATAGATTGACAGCTAGATTATATCAGCATTTTGGAAGATCACTGACAAACTTATGCAATGTGGTTCAGCATTAGTAAAGTCTGTGGGCCAGTATAAATCCATATCTAGTAATATCACAGGCAATATACCAAGGTAAAGGCATGTTAAAGTGGGATAGATACATTAAAAATAAGAGGCAATACAAATAGTACTTTGCCAAACTTTCATTCCAAATAGAAGAAAACCAGAACACATTGTTGGCCACATTTTGCAGTTATTCTGTGGTAACAGTTCGCATATTCAGGTTTGAATTTGAACTTTCAACCCAAAAAGCTTGAAGGCAATAATGCACCTAGCTCAGAAATAGGAAAAGTATAACATATGGCCCTGCCCACTTGCTAGCCCAAAACTATAAGCACAATAGAACATCCAATATGAGCTTCAAGTTTTGTTTGTATGCTATAACAATATGATAAATTCAATTTCTAAGAACAGCAAAAATAAATTTACTGTAGTAGATGAAAATGAAAAAGATCAGCTACAAATGGATTCAGTAACAACTGCATCATATATGCTAAAATCAGTGTGAATTTTCATCTTCAATTGCAAAATTTCAACATGACATTTTGCTCCACCCTCTATTTTCTCTTTAACCCAACAGTTAGAAAAAGCAGAAATCAAAGAAACCGATTACTCAAGTGATATGTCATTTTCTGTTGACATTACATGCAACTTTTGAGTGGCAAAAATCATATCCATATAGGAGTTGGTAAAGACATGAACTTACCAATGGTAAATGTTTGACCTTCACACATTGTTCCCGGCCTGTCATTCCCTGGCAAAATATAAATGACCAAATTACATATGCAATATCCAGTGGAACATCACAATAATTGTAAACAAGAGGAAGCATAAAGACGGAAAAATAAAGGCCATCTTTAACTTATCAAAATTGGCATATTTTAAATCATCATTCCATCTTATCTTTGGAGGACATCTCACTAGGTTTCAAAGAATTTTGGAAATCTGTGATTGGTCAAAAAAGGAACATAGTCCAGATGATAGACAGAGACAGAGAGAAGAACACTAGAGAGCCAAAATGGCTTTAACAAGAAACAATGAAAGAAAAAAAGACATTTTGAGTGTGAGTTGGAATTGAGGCTTGGATGAACTAATTCAGATTTTGCTTTTGACACAATGGTAACATAAACTAGTCCAAGAGCTGCTAAGAGAGGAAGGACAACAGACTGAAGTCTTTTCAGCAATTCAGAGGGCTCCCCTCCATATGGTTCAAAAGATGGCACAGGTATACACTTCAAAGATCTAAAACCATCTTGTGTTCAAAAAAAAAAAAAAAAAAAAGATCTAAAACCATCTTATCTCAGCCTTCAAATATGAAGAACAAAATAGAGGGAAAAAATGTAAAATTAATAATAATGTCAGAATCAGTACATTACTTACGATGATGCAGTATTAGTGGTTCAGAGTGAAATACAGACCCTACACCATGCCCAACAAAACGGTCCACCACACCATAACCGTATTTTTCAGCATGTTCACTGGGACAATAAAATAATTATAACATTCAAAACAAGCAAAAGTATGGAAATTTCATGGAATAACATCAAGATAACTAATTTTAAGATAAGAAACGTTTGGCTAGTCTTCCAGAGCAGAACCATGATATGCAACATTTATAGATGAAAATAAAAAAAAAAATGAAATCAGAGCCTCTCTTAAAGGAGATGATTGCTTTTCATGAGTGAATTCATAAAATTTTGTTTTGCTGGTTTCACTAGATATACTAGCATTAAATTTCTATGCAGATAAAGGCTCCTTAGAAAAATAAATACTCTCGAGATTTCCATGTAATGCAAATACTGAAAAATAAAACAAAATAAAAAATAAACAGTAGCAATACCAACAAATGCTAATGAACTTTAAGCTATAGCTAGTCATTGCATTCATTGTTATAAAAATGTTAGCAGTGCACCACTCTCACACTTGACAGTACATTTTAAGTTATCTATGATAAAGAATTTCTCACCGGACTCAAACAATTTAGTTCAAATTTGAATATATTTATACATCATAAACTTTAAATTGTTGCAAACTTCAACAATAAGGAAATCTCATTACTGCCTGTAGACTGGAAAAAGGGGTAGCTAGACTAAAATCTCTTCTCACCAATTTTAGTTCACAAGCCACCATGATGAAAAGGGTGGCCTTACCTGATTCTTTTTCCAATTTTCTTAAAACTAGCACCATCCTTGCAAACAGCTATCCCTCGTTCCAAGCACTCTTCGGTCACCTGCCGCAAGAGGTAGTAATGAAACCAGAAACGTACAGAAAGATAAATGAATAAATAATGCAAAAGCGGAAGAAAAAAATTGAATATTTCAGAATTTCGGAATAATACATTATGCAAAATTTTGGAAGAAAAAAATCACAAAACAACAGTCCTATCTCATTTCAAACATATCTACAAGCTTGATAACTAATTATCAGCAGGATGATGAAAAGAACAGAATTAGCTGCTTCTAGTACTCATATTAGCAAAATTTTACCTTCACTAGACGCTTAAGTGAATCACTAACATTTCCACACAAAAATGTCTTTGATGTGTCACCATGATATCCCTGAGAGGCAACAGGAAGCACATGATGCATAGAGAAATCAGTTATAGATTCTTCGTATACCACAAAACATCTAAAGCAGAAAACTGAGAAACTGTATTTCAAAAGGATTGGCTGGATAAACAATTAACTCAATTAGCTACATGAATCATTTTCCTCATTAAGCTCATCTATGTTGATACTTGGCAAATGAAACTCTGAGGAGGAATACAAAAAAGGTATATGCTAGGATAAAATTATACTACTTTTTGAAATTTCAATCCTATTATGAATAAATCTGAAATATTATTTCTTTTAAATATTTTTAAAATCATATTGCAATTTATCTAGAACAATTTAGTGCAATGTGACCCTATACATCGTTTTTTAATAAATGACAAATGGAAAGGATTCAATTTTGGATAACACATACTATCAACAATTATGCCTTATACATTATAGAATGATGCTACGTTATGCAATTTTCTTCCTTGTCAGATGCAACTATAAATGTCAAGTGCTGCACTAATGAAAAATGATGTGCACAAGTTAATCCTGGATCAATAGCATGCCACAAGGTCCTTTTTTCTGAACATTCTCTATAGCACCATTTTCCCCTTAATATCAACAAAATTACAGGGTATATTACAAACTCATAATGAAAATGACGAAAATCTGCTAATGCAGCACAATCAAAACGAAGCGGTAGTTTTTTTTTTTTTCAATTCTTTTCCCTTTTCCTTTATTTTTTTATCCACTTATTACAGTCACAAAATCAATCACAATTTCTATTTCTTAAAATACTCCGAAGTCATGCACCAAGTTATCGGCATTTAGGCATAAAATAACAGAAGCAGATGCTTCTATGGAATATATGAATGAGCTAAATTTAGAACATAATGGATAGTCAAGAAGCACACATACATCTAAGTAGACAGTCACATCGATGTTTATTATATCACCATCCTGTACAGGAGTTTAAAAAAAAAATGTCAGCAGCCAATAGTATGCATGCAAATGATGATGATCATCCATAAAACTTACAAGCAATACAGACCTGTAGCTGACGAGAATCAGGTATTCCATGACACATACACTCATTAACAGAAGTGCAAACACTCTTGGGAAATCCTCCATAACCAAGAGGAGAAGGATAAGCACCGGCATCAATTATCATCTGATGCACTGCTTTATCAATCTCATTCGTTGTAACAGACGGCTGCAACAGACAGCACAGCACATAAACAGAAAGAGATTAACACAGTCAAAACGTAGTAACTAATTAATGAACTAAGTAACAAAATAGAAACAAAGATTCAACAATATCATACCCTAACTAATTTACCAGCAGCGAGTAAAACACGAGCAGCAAGCTCACAGGCAGCTTTCATTTTAGCAATACCTTTAGAATCATGGAACTGATGTTGGCTGGAGATTTCCGGTAACACATTTGAAGCTACGTACGGCGGTTTTTGTATATGATCAGGTACAGGAAGACGCGGAGATACTCTTCCACGCCTTAACGGCGGTCTTTTTCGAAACTTTACCTGACTCTGAAGCAGCTCGCGTTCTCTATTCATTAACCAAAAAAACAACAGTTAAAGTATTAAACCAAAACACATCATATTTACGTCAAATTAGTGCGTACTACCTTCTGATTCTCATGGCCTCCTGCAAACCAGATACCTTCTTCGAGAAAACGACGAGCATTTTCGGCTTTTTACCTGAATTAAGGAAACATTAACGAGGATTAACAGTAATCAGAGGCATAATTTTGGAAATGGAAAAGAGTAAATTTACCGATGGTTCGAGTAGCAGGAGAAAAGGTCAGTGGAGTTCCTAAGAAAAGAGAGGATTTCGACCATGATGAAGAAGAAAAAGAAAATGTGGTTTCAGTGTACTGTAGAGAAGGTGCAAATTGCAGAGAAGCTGCAGCAGAAAGTGAAGCAGTGACAACCATTTCTGGTTTCTGTGTGTAATGCGGGGCCGGGCACTGCAGAGACTTCAGAAACGATGAATTGAAGATAAAATTTGAACGATGGATATGGATTTGGGCTCTTTGGAAACGATGGGCCTATCAGATGATGGGTTTGTCTGTGCTTGTTGGGCTTGTATTCAACTCGAATATTCTTTCACTTTGTAAATATATTTTTCTTATATATTTTTTGATTTTGGTATAGATGAAGAATTTTGAATGAATTAAAAAAAAAAAAAAAAACTAGTCTTCAATCCACTTTTTGCGAACTGAAAATAACATACTAATAATAATAATTGAATTAATGAAATAAAAATTATAAAATGGTTGAAAAGTTATACATTTTTTACAATAAAATGTATTTTTAATTGAATAAAAGAGATAATTTTTTATGAAAATGAAGAATAATGTTATATATATATATATAATTTAGGTTTCAATTTATATATTTAATTTGAAATTTAAATATAAAATTTGTCAATAATATTATTTGCTATCCAGCTTTTAGAGCTACAACGAGCATGACATGTTTATCTTTTTTTTTTTTTTTTTCTGACCATGACATGAGATATATCGACTGTTCTAATAAACTGCCTTCACATGCAATTGTAATAATTGAGGGATCTAAAAAGTGAAAACTATTTTGGATTTTAACTTAACTTGAAAATGTAAATTCTCATGAAATTAAACTATGAAAAGTTAAGATTAATCAATTAACAAATATAAACTATTTTTTAACTTTTAATCTTTTACTATAAAACTATTTTAAACTCACATTAATAAAAAAAATTATAAAAAAATATCATATACATTATTTTTTTAACCACATTACAAACACGTAATATCATTTTAGAGAAAAGAAAAAGATGATTTAAACTTGAGTTTTTTCAAGTATCTCAAGAGGTTTAGCCACAAGATCAAATCCTAAAGATAATAAGTTGTCGTATGTATGTATGTATGTATGTATAAATTCATTTAGAATTGGGTAATTGGAAGGTTGAGCACATGGATCCTTCAATTAAAACATTAGTTGCAGCAATGAAGCAAAATCTGATTGAGAAGAGACCAAGTTTACAGATTCAGTCAATTGTGGTATGTTGGATGTTGAAATAGTAGTAGTAAAATGATTAAGATGGACATGGACCCAATAAAGACATGGATTCAAGTTCAACCTGCCCTCTTTAATTCAATTAGGTAAATGGCTGACCTTGTCAATCTTTTAATGTCTTCCTCAAATTGCTCCAAACCAATTACATGACCATCAAATTGAATCTAGTTGTTAATTGAAATCAAATGCTATTGGTTGTTCATAATTCAATGATGGAAAAACCCATTTTTTTAACTGTGAAGGGAAAGATAAGAGTCGAACTGTTAACCTATTAATATCTTGAAAGAACTTATACTACTAAACTACTCAACCTAATAAAACCTTAATGCAATAGGAGTACTTTTTTTTTTTCCTCTTAGTTATACTGCCATTAAATTAACAAATTCCATTACTAATTAATGCTTCTTTTGAATGGGGTATTAATGTTTAATTTCTTTCTTATAAATCAAACTAGTAACCCAAAGCACTATGGTCCGGGCCAATTTGGGCCATAAGATATAAATTATCGTCTGGTGATCTGAATTAGACATAAATTACGGTAGAGAATATTCAAACCCGACTAGGCATTAATTATGTTGAAACTTGATTACATTTATTAGCAAAGAGCAAGTCAAGCTCAAACACGATGTATCCTTAATCTCACAATATTTCCATTAATTTTGGAAATTAATGGAGCTTCATTGCAATTAAAAAAAAAACATATATAATTTTCTCACAGAAATGAATCCAGTCAATTACATATGGCATGGCATAACAAATTCCTGGAAAACAACATTTTGAGACCCATGTGGAGGGCAAATGACTTCAACCCATGAGGTTAATGAAAGAGATGGTTATTTAATTAATGGGCTTCAAAGTCAATTTTGGGACAAGTAAACAGAAATGCAGCTAGTTGCTTTTACTTGTTCCTCTGAATTCCTATGCCCAATTGCATATTAACAAAAGAAATTAAAATCATTAACATATAATTATAAAAACATAGACAACGAAGCATTGCTAGAAATGAATCAAGTGAATTGACAAGAAAATGCAAGGAAAAAATATATATAGGCTTCACTTGTGACTAAAGAAAACTGTGACAAGATTACAATCTATTAAAGTAATAGAAAATTCAGAATGAAAAATCTTTGAAGTCATATGGAAATTGTCAATGATCCCTTTAATGATGATAGCTAAATTAATAAAATTCCAGTTTTGACTATATAATATAGTAATTAATATAGTTTGACAAAATTAGCTCATGGGCTTGACAGATTTTTCATCTAGAAATTAGCAATGTCAACGGTATTTTTTTTAAAAATACAGCTAGTTGCATGATAGAATATTAATTGATTATAATGGACGTACTATAATTTGATTATGATTTACGTGGGATGTTAGTGAGCAAAACATTATGTAAAATCCTGGAAAATGTTAGAGATTTCAATAAGAAGTTACAAGGAAATATGAAGATACTGATCTGAAAATATATACATAAATAAATGTTGGTTGGTTGTTGAGAGGGCAGTTGAAGTACATTAACGAAATAATTTAATTCACAAGCAAATGAACTTTTATAGTTTTGATGCAAATGAAACATATCAGAAACTTTCAGATATTAAATGGATTTTTATTCCGTTGTAAGAGGGGTGACTCATCTTCCCAAAAAAAAATCAACTTAATTCACATTCTCTGTAAATTGGTTTCAAGAAAGAAGTATTCACAAGAAAATGAAACTTCAAGTTATGATCATAATAAGCTCATATTAATTTGTGTACTAGAATGATAGATTTTTACAAGGGAAATAAATCTTTTCCACCATGTATTTTTTTCATATGTAAGTGAATGATATGTATTTTAAATAAGTTATATATTTTGATGATTTAATAGTAATAAATATGTGCTACTTGCAATTATATTTTCCAGATCAGTGATAATTTTTCCTTGATTTTTATGGTTGAATCATAACTTATTTACCCCTTTTAAGATCAGGTTGGCAAAACAAACACTGTTAACCCATTCAAATACCACCAACAAATATTTTCACTATGATTTCCCCAGAAAGCATTAGATCAGAGATCAAAGATAGCCAAAACCCAATAATCCTCTAACATCAATAGATCAAGAAATGGGCTTACTTTTTTATTTAAGCCAGTAGACTGTAGACAGTAGTCTCTATCATTCAGTTCCAGTTGCTCCATCCCACAGAAGAATCTCACATGGGTTTTAGGCAGAAAGAGGGTGTGAACATGTGTGTAATGAGGGACATAAAGATAATATGCACTTCCTAATTTAGATAATTGACAAATGATGACAACCCCATTAGCCAAGCCTAATCCTACCCTTCCTTTTTTTTAAAGATAAAGCCCTCTTCCATATATACCTACCCTTCTGGCCTCTGTTTCTTAGGTCTCAGATACCATGAATCATCATCAGTTTTGTCATCAACATAGATATATTTTGAGAAAGCAACACCACAAGATCAAAAAAAAAAAAATGAACAGTTTCAAAGTGTCTCCATGAACAGAACAAATGGACAGTTTTGATTAATTCAAATTTTTTTTGTTCCTTTTTTAAATTTATGTTGCAGCCTAATTTCAGCTTTTTTTTTTTTTGTCTTGTAATTTACAATTTCAACTTTTGCAACTTGCATCTAACACCACCTGCCTGCCCCACCCTTTTCTCTCTTCCTCTTTGTTGCCCTTACACAAAAAAAGAAAAAAACACTCGCAAAATGTTACAAAGCCCCAATTACCCTTTGTTTCTTAATACTACAATCTAAAGACAAAAGTTCCATTTCTCTAATTCTCTTCCCATTACATCCTCCAACACCAACAACATTAACAACATTGCTGCTGTGATCACCAGGTACTTTGAATATATTAACTCCAAATAATCTCACCATCTGAACCGGTTGAACCGCACAAACAACCGGGTTCGACCCTGTTAACGTCCTCACTTTCCAGTCAATGTAAAGTTGCTTATCCTGTCCAGTCGACCTCTGAAAGCTAACAATGTCACCGGCTTTCAAGTTTTTCTCTTTAACAAATCGGCTCCACCCTTTTGTCAACACGTAGCTCTGGCTACTGTTCCAATAAGAGTACCTGAATCTCCACACTTTCCCTGTTACATCTTCGAAATTTAGCAACACCCCTTTTGTACTGTTGTTGGTTCCGCTCTGTAAAGGGAAGTGTTTTTCGGCATGTTGTTTTGGTATCACCAACCGGTTCAGCTTTCCGACGTCACTCGGCGTAACAGCTTTCTCGAACAGCTGTTCTCGAGCTTTCATGATTCTGTCTGAACCCAAAACGCCAGCATTGTTAATGGTGCTGCTTCGACCATTGTGCTGGGACTTTCCGCCATTGCTGTTACTCCTGTAGTTACGTTTGCTCTGTTCTAACTCGTCGCTATACGTATGTTTTCTGAGCATGTCAACTATTTCTGCCTTTGAATGAGAGTTCAAGAAAGCAGTTTCGATCTCATCGTCTTCTTCCACAGATTCGCTACCACCGCCATGTGGAGAAGGCTTGAAGTTGGTAATAGCATCGCGGCCGCGGAATTTCTGTGCGGCGATGTCATAAGCTTTAGCTGCTTCATCCTCTTCATTAAAAGTACCGAGCCAAACGCGTTGATGCTTCTCGTAAATCTGAGCACCCCAACGGCCGTTAGGTTGGGGTACGACGCCTTTGAATTTAGAAGAAGGGAGCTTGCGGGACTCGGCTTCGACGCCGGATTCAGAGTCAAGAACAACGCTTGAGCCGCTGCCCACATGGCAGAGTGGGGATTCAGGGGATTTAGATGGCGCAGCAGGAAATGAAGAAGTGTTAATGGAATTAGGTGGAGTTACGGATATGGATAAAGAATCGCTGGTTGTACTCTCATCTACGCAGCTTCCGTCCATTCTTGATTCTTGTTATAGTAGCAAAGAAAAGAAATACTAAAAAGAGAGGAGATGGGTTGCGTTCTTGTTTCGAATGGATTTTGATTTAGTTGACTAGTAAGGTACAAGGAAAAAAAAAAAGGTATGAATTGGGTTATGTTTGATGAAGTGAGGAGTGTGTATATATTTATATATATAAGGAGGAAAGGCAAGTTGTTGATAAAAAAAATAATAAAAATGAATGTAATGAAAATGGCATATGGTTTTTGTTTGGGATATTAATTTAATTTAATTTAAAAGAAAATAAACTATTAAGGGTAAGATATGGGGATGTGGGTGTGGTGGGTCAACATAATAGAAGAGGAGGGGATATGTCATATGATGATGGATGGTAAGTAGCAAGGAAGGTTCATGGAGAGAGTATGCGTGAGTTGTGGGCTGTGTATGTGATGTAGGACCCACATCCTAAAAACAAGTTGATGGGGTTCACATGACTGTGGACCGTGTTTTAGTTAAGTTCATCCCCCCTGAGCTTTGCTGCTCCTGCTGACCACCAGCATGGCCTCATCTCCTCTCTCTCTCTCTCCCCTTAATCCTACTGTATCAAATATATATATATAAATCTTTTTCCATATGTTACATCTAATGATTAATATATTTTTTTAATAATTAGTAGTGATTTAATTACCAACAGAGATAAAGAGAGAATAGAGGTTAAAACTATGCTCTTCTCAATAAATGTTTACAATTTTTATCATTTAAATTATTCGTGGGGATATTAATGTAAATATATATATATATATTAAAATTTTCATATTTAGAACTCAATAAATTCCAACAAGTAATATTAAAAAATTTTAAAAATTAATTTAATATAACTCCATTTACAAAAACGATAATAAATATACATCAATCTATTTATCAATCAATTTTTAATTTTGATAGATGGTGACATCTGAACTCAAATTAAAAACTCATAATTTTCAAAAATAAAATACTAATAAGAATAAGGGTAAAAATTTTGCATATTAGTCAGACATGGAAAGTAGTTTAGTTTAGGTTTAATTATAGTTTATATCTTATCTAATACTGTGCTGGCAGAATCATCAAAATCTGGCAGACTATTTGCTGTTGGCATTTGATTAGTCCAATTAGAATCCAGATAAACATTGATATGGGGAGGTTTTATTACTTTACTTATTTAGTTCTCACTTGAATTGGATATAGATGTTGAGGGTGGGGGGTTAGTGGGCCCTACCTCTTACCCTCTTCCAAAAGGTTTAATGAGTAGTAAGGGCATAGAGATGGAGGAAGCATGGATTGATTGTGAATGGATAAACATCAAGGACAAAACACAACACAACACTACTGCTCATCCCTCAATCAAAAAAATACCCATAAACCAAGATTGAAAGAGTAGAGGATCATACCTGTCCTGATTTCATTCGTCATCCTCTTCTCTTCCGACTTTTGTTTGTCTTATTGGCTAGGTTCAATCCAAATAAACGTAAACATTATTCATTTTTTATTTTAAAAGTACAAATATTAAATAATAAAAATTCTGTTTAAAGCATGAAAAGTGGTGAGTTCAATTTATGATAATATAAATTAAATAAATAATTACAATAAATTAGGCGGAGATTACTCTCATTTAAATAAATTGTTGAAAATTCAGATTTTTTTGTCTAGGTGGTAAGTACCGGTAAAAATAGTGTAATCCATGTCAGTTCAAATCCTATGGGTTCCCCCTTCCCTCTAAAAATAGGAAAAGAAAAATTTACATACTAATAATTAACAATTATGACCCTATAAAGTACTAACAAGCGACAATTATCTAAGTAGCTGTGATTTTAATATTTTTTTATACAAATAAATTAGAGTGATCTATTTTTTATTATACTGAAAATTTTAATTAACTAAAACGAATAAAATGAAGAAAAAAAGGAAATATAGTAATAGATGATGGTTTGTATTATTTGTCCAACCCAGCATTTGACAATATCGTGTCCCCCCTCAAGTGGGTATTTTTTTTGTTTGTTTGCATTTAACCTCCTCTAGTTCAAAAAATGTTCATGCACTAAGCAAACACACATCAACCCATGCACTTGCCCATGTTGCTTCTTCTATCTCACACCATTGGATCAATATCCAAAGGTGTTGGGGTTGCATTATCAGCAAATCTCTTGTGAGTCCCAGATTTTATTTTCATTTTTTATTATTTTATTTTTGTGGGCAGAAGAATCTAGTTACCATTTTTGTTTTCCCTTTTTTTTTTATTATTTTTATTTTTTAAAAATTCCTCTATATCTCATCGCTTACTGTACATGTCATGTACAAAGAACATGATTATTGGGGTGTGCAAGCCTTTTGATTTGACCGAATTAAAAACCGAACCGATCCTATTCGGTTTGGTTCGGCTTATAAAAGTAGAATTTTTGAATTTTTTGAATCGAATCGAACTGAATTTCTGGTTCGGTTCGATTTTCTACTAAAAAATTAGATTAACCGAATTTTAATGATTTTTTTTAAAATTTTTAAATATTATAATAATGTAATAAAAAATTAAAAAATTAATATTTTGATCGAACCGAACGAATGTATACTCCTTTATGATTAATAGTAACAATAATAATAAATTAATTGTTCGAAAAAAATAATAATAATAAATTAATAATAATAATAATATAATAGTGGGTGAATATGTACGGATGAGTCCTCCGGTCCTTTGAATGGCCCCCACATGCCAACTTGATTCAAAACCAGGGCGCTCCTAGAACTAATCTGTGGTTCATCATTTTTTACTTTGGCATTTTGGCTTCTTCCTACTTATGTGGGTCCCCTTTTTTTTTTTAGATTCGACCTAATTTTTTGTTTATTCTTTTAATTACCCATTAATTAATTATTTTTTCATTTTAATTTCAAAAAAAATTAAGAAAATAAAATCATGTAGTAGTACGGTCTGCGTATATGGAGGGTGCGGTGTAAGTGATACGGAAAAGGTGGGTTTGTTGCTTTAATGTTATATTACCACACTTGGTTTCCTTACAAGTGGGAACATGAGATAATGTGAGCATTATTATATTGTCATGGTCATGGATTTCAACTACTACAATCTCTAATAGGAGCTATCCTTTGTGCCACCATTGGCATATTTTGTAATCTTATCTTTTTTTTTTAATTTATTAAAATCTTTCTACGTGTAATAATCACCATTAAATAATAAAAAATATTCTCATTTTACTAATATTTACTTGTCCTTGACAAGTAATTTGAATTCTCATAAATAAAATCTAAAGTTTGAGTCTTTTTTATGAATAAAATAAATATCAAGAAAGTTTTATTACTTTATAAGCCCACTCAGCTTGAATTCCAAATTAGCGAAAGTGCTATTTACATCTTGAATTCCATTTTTATTAACCCACTTTATTTCTTTTCTAAATTCCTAAAAAAATTCTCTTCTTTTTTCTTTCTTTTTTATGTTCCGGTGGACTAGCCATTGTTATATCATCATGGTTTCATTGATTCAACTTCATTTTTAAAATTAAATTTAAATCCATCAAAGATGTGAAAAAATACATCACAAAAAATTACTGATTTGCATATTATTTCTTAGATAAATTGAATCACCAAAATAAAAACATTTAAAAGCAAAATATAAGAAATAGATCTATAAAATTGTATTAAATTATTAAAAGATATTTATTTTTCTAAATTAATTAAACTACTACAAATACTATTATTCATTCAAAAACAACCAAGAAAAAAAAAGGAAATAAAAAAAAAAAAGCTGTAAAATGAGCTACCGTCGGTTAAGGCGTGACTAATGAACGGTATCCCCAGGCTGCGGTCCAATGGCAAAACAAAAAAGAAAGTAACTCATATTAATAATAAAAAATTAATTAAAAATTATATTGCACAAATTAAAAAATAATTAAAAATAGATCTTTTTTTTTTGTCACTAATTAAAATAGATCTAACTGCATATGATTAACTAAATATTAATCAGGAGGCGGTCTTTTACATTTTTTCATAGAAAATAAAAAGATAAAGTAGTAGTTTTAAAGTCTTAATTATTATTGCAAATGACACTGATTAGATGAATTTTTTGACAGATTTAACTCTATATTGTTAGGTCACAATCCAATGCACTGAACCGATAAGTGGTATTTTCTGTTTCGTCTAATGATGACTTTAAACTATTACAATTGAAAAAAAAAAAAACTATTACTTTTTTTTAGAAACAAAAATAAACTATTAATTTAGTTCTCTATTTATAATCTAATGGCTCAGATGATAAATATGATAAGGTGAGGTTATGAATTCGATTCCCCTTTCCTTGACCTCCTAATTATTAAAAATAAATAAAGAAATTAATTGAGTTCATGGTATGCACAAAAATATTGAAAAGAAACTAGCAAGAAGGTGTGAATTAATTAATATGAATTGAATATGAGGCTCAAAAATAATTATATATATATTCCATGCATGCTAGTGGCATATTGATATTCACATGCCAGCAGGATAATGTAATTTTCCAACATTTTCGTTGTCATCTAGCTCACAAAAAAATAAAATAAAAACAATTTCATGTAATTGCTATTTTTCACATTTAATTTGTAATTAGTATGAATTATGAATTTCTAGACTATGTTATCCTATTTTCCACTATGATATGACTGCTGCATATTTTTAAAAAGTTAGCATTGTCCTATAATTCTCCATAAATACATGTATATAAAGATTAATTTTGATAAGTTATTAATTGAGAGTTCCCTACTGAAAAAAGTTTAAATTTGAGTTTTTTTATTATTATTATTAATTAGCTCCGGAGTTCGACCTATCAAATAGAAAAGATAAAAATAAAAATGTATTTTAGTGATCCTTTTAGATATTACTATTCCACATAATCAAATTTTTAATCTATTAATACTTTAAAAGGAGTTATTTTACTAAATTATTTAACTGTCGCCCATAATAATTAATTACATTACATGTTTGGTGATGTAAATTATTCATGGAGATGTTTGGATCAAGACAAGAACTTTAATTTGTGCCATTCCCTCAATCTACCAATCTAATCTCAACAAATTAATCTATATTATCTTCATAACATCACTTGTTTAATTACTTAGTTAGGTAATTAATTAATTACCCCTTTTTTTAAATTGGATAAAGCTTGAACTTTTGGGTTATGCACTTGTACCATAAATATATACTTTCTCCATTTTCATCATCATCATCAACATCTTCAAATACCCTTAAGATTAAATCTAATAATAATTATTATTATTATTAAAAGTGATGATAATAAAAATATGGGATATGATGTGTGTGAATGCTTATTTACAACATGATTGGTCCATTTCTATATCATGTTTTATCTCTTGTGTTATCTTAGCCGCCATGCCTGTCTTTTTCACTTGGATAAGCTTAGCATTTTCTTCATTTCTTTTACTCCTCTAACTAATCTTATAAATTAATTATTACATTGTAGCACTTACTTAAGTCCAATATTTGAGCACATTTTTCACTTTTTCCACTAAAGAAAACTTAATTTAATCATCCTTAAATTACAATTTGTACGTCACATCCTTATCGTAGAACGACCAAACAAAATTTGATGAGGGTTCTTTTGCATATATAATATTAATGATGGATTATGAAGAATTTAGCCACATCAATTAAATTAATTGATCATATGTCATCAATTCCAATTTGATGATTTAGTGCTTATAGTACCTCTCAAAAGCAAAAGCTTGTGTTTATCTTCTTTCATATTTCTATATGGTCCTTTTTTATTCCCACTAAAATATAAGATTTGTGGTTATCTTTCATGTGTATAAGATCATAGAAAAAAAAAATTAAATAAATAAATTAGCTCATGTTGTGCATGATTTTCTCACTCTCTAGGGTTTTCAGTTGGAGATGACTTAGCATGACTTATGCCATGTCATACCTGCCAACTTTGTCGTGCCATGTCATATTTTTTTATTAAAAAATTAAGCAAATAAAATAAAAATAATGCACATTTTGTGACGAAATCACAAAAATTTAATTAAATTAGAATCTTCGATTTGGATGCTTTTGGACCGTAGATTTTTTATTTGTATAATTCAAATGGCTTTCTATGCTGATTTAATTTTAGAATTATTCGTCTAAACTGTGACAAATTAAAGATATTTACATGATCAATAAGCTGACTTTTTGTAGCTGTTTTAGTGGTATGGTTTTTAATGACCCCACGTACCGCCCTTTGTTTGTTTTTTTTTTGGCATATGGTATGAGTTTTTGATTTGTTAGGAGAAAAAGAGGATTAATTCGACGCATAATTTTATTATTTTTCTTCAACTTTTGGCTTCTAGATCTTGGAATTCCTGGTAAGAATTATGTCACTACCCTTTTTTTTTAATATTTATATAATACATAGAAAGGATATCATATATAATATAAGATTTTTTTTTCATAAATTACAGAATATAAAATAATTCTTTATGAATATATAAAAATTAATTTCATAAATTGTCAATAATATTTTAGTCTAGCAGCAAATGAAACTCCTGTGTTATTATTCGGAGATTCAGGTTCAGATCTTTTTATCCTGAATTATAATAGCAATTTGCGAGAGAATATATCTCTTTGATGGGAGAATAGGGAAATAAAATAATTTTGTAAACAAACTTTATGTTATGTTGCAATATAATAATGTTATAGGTACTAAGATTCCAAGTGGTAGCTATCTCTCACTTTTTAACAAGATAAGATTACATCTAATATAGGTGAAACATTGTGATTTGATGCATACGTGTTTTGAGATACATTTCCTACATTCCAAATAGCCTTTGTGATCATTGCTTTATTGGTCCCCAAAAAAGTAACTCAAATACTTTTTGCTACACCTTGTAATTTTCCTCTTGATGATAAAATTTTAATTTTAAACAATTTTTTTATATATATTTTTAGTCAATGATCACTTGTAGTTGAATTGTAAATTTATCTACAATAATTCAAGTTCTTCCAAATAATCTAACCTTAATTTCGATATTTCATATAATTTTGATTTTTTTTATTGAACTTTTAATTAAAAATTTAATTTATATAAGTTGTGATATTAAAATTTAAGATATAATTAAAAATAAATATTTAAAAAGAAATTAAAATATTAATTTAAAGTTTAAATAATCATACTTTTAATTATGTAAAATATGAAGCTAAAAAAAAAAGAGTTAAAAGACACCATCTATTTAAAAGGACATTTTTGACCAAAATTAAAATTAACTTAAATTGTAGATTTATATCAAACACAACATAATAAAATATGAAATGGATTTGAAATGAATTTTATAAAAAATTCATTTGAACCAAACACACTTCATTAATAAAAATTTATTAAAAATAAATTCTATTTGAAATTTATTGGGAAATGGAATGAAATTTTTAGTGAAATTGAATCAAACATAACATAAATGATATTAAAATTTAAATTTTGAATATCGAAAGAAAAGAGAAATTATAAGTTTTGCAAATTAAGAATCCATAATAATAAAAAGTTGAAATCACACAAATACTCAGATATCATAAAAAATATAAAGTTTAAATAATAAAAAAATACTCAGATATTATAAAAAATATAAAATTTAGATAATAAAATGACAAAATCATATATATACTTTTGTTAATATAAAGAATGGAGAATTCTCAATTTATTAATATTTATAGAATTAATTTAACAATACTTTTTAATAATAAATATAACCTATTAGGATTAAACAAATTAAATTATATATTAAATATCTACTATTGAATATAAAATTTCAAAATTACATATCAATTAGTTATTGGTGGCCACGCACCCACATAGCATAAGTAATTTTTTTTTTTTTAAAAGAAACTAATGCCATAAATCACTTTCATATGCCCCAAAAAACAAAACAAAACAAAACAAAAGAGTGGCTTGGGCAAGTTGAGAAGTATATAATTATACATAGAAGTTTCTGCTACGTCAACAACAATAACACGCATTGCTAAACATTTCTTTGTTTGTTTCTTAACATCCGACTTCTTGTAATT
>CATIWK010521177.1:0-16683 GCA_949634005.1 Mallotus japonicus
TTGTTGAGAATCCGAACTCCTTAAATTCTTGTGTTCATCATTCTTCCTTCTCAACATTCTTTCAATTCTTGCAAAGAATTTTTTTTTAATTCCGATTTTTATTCAATAGCCCTATTCACCCCCCCTCTAGGGCTCTTTCAAAAAGTTATTTCAATTTGCTCCTTCACCTTTATGAATTGTGTCCATTCTATCCAATTTCACTTGAAGGATTTAATTGTATTTTTCGATATTACTTTTAAACCCCTACTAAATAAATTTGACAATTATTCAAATTTTTCTTATTTTTAAGAAAATAAAATTTTAAAAATATTCTCAAATTCTAATCTTTTCAATTTTGAAAAAAAAAAATTAAAAACTAATTTTTTAATATTTAAATAAATTTTAAATTTTTATATATCAATAAAAAATAATAAGAAAACTAAAAAGTTATAATTTGTGAATCAATTTATTATATAGACTAATATAAGTATAAAGTAAGTACTTTTATCTATCATTATAAATCATAATAAAATTTTAATTTATTTTATTTTTCATATTTTTTAAAAAAAATCAAATATTTTTATTCTTGATAATATTTTTAGTATCTCAAAACTCTCTTTTTTTTTTTCATTTCATATGATTTTTGAAAATATAATTAGTTGTTTAAATAAAATTAAATAGAATTAATCAATTGGAGTAAATTGAAATAACTTTTAAAATAAAAGGAGATTCTTGCCTACATTGGGTGTAATACACCTAAGGGTAGGATTTGTGACATATCAATCGAATGATTTATACTTGATCATTGAAAATGAGACATATATCTATGTAATACACCCAGTATAGATAAAAATTTGCCTAAAATAAAATTTAATTGATAATTGGCTTAAACTTTTATGATAGAATTGATAGTTTTCTCATAAAACAATGCATTTTCATTCAAGACGTCATCATGCATGCTAGCTATCACAAGCGAGGCACAAATCAATGAAGGCTGAAATAAAATAATAAAGTTCAAAAAAATTTCAGATACAAGTAGATTAAACAAAAATGGCTAAAGTTCATAAAATAAGTCAGGATTTAGTGTTTTTTATGTCACATTTCTTGAGCATTTGTTTATCTAATTTTTTTTAATATGATCTTTAAACGATACAAAAAGGTGACATTGGGGTCGACCCTTACAAGATTATGATATAAATGTTGAAATTAATAAAGTCATTTAACTCCAACATGTTAGCAGCTAATTGAAACATAAAATAATATTCAAAAGGAGTATGAATATGATAATAATACCTAACATTAAAGAAACTTAGAATATCTTCAACAGACTCTTTATTTAAGTAAAATTTTTTATTTTAAAGAGTGAAATAAAAAAATTGGTCTTCAATACACTCTCTATATTTTTATTTTAGAGTAGAGAGTTGGTTTGACTCTCTACATGTAAAGAGTCAAACCTCACTCTCTACTCTAAAATATTTCAATTCCCCATACAGAATATTAATTGATGTTTATTTATTTATTGAAAATAATTTTATCTTTCATCAAATGGAAGAAAAAAATTAAATATATAAAGGAAAATCTTGTAAAAAATAAAGGAGAAAAAAATTAAGTATTGATGTTTATTGGATAAAGCAAAATAAAGATTAAAAATATCAAGAGTCTATTGGAGTTGTACAAATTTTTTCATTCTTTATATTTAAAAATTTCGTAAGATGTTTTTTATTGAGCAAAATATGCTCTTTAAAATAAAAAATATTATTGGAGATGCTCTTATAATATAAATGTATAAGAATTGAACTCTTAACTTATAGATGGCTAGAAAGAAAGTATACATTTAAATTACTCAATCTTCAATAATTTTGTATAAATTAAAATTCGTTATATTTATGGATAAAAGTTTTATATTTGAATAGTAAAAAAATTATTTGTTTATCTTTTTATGATTCCCACATTAATATAAAGAATGCTATTTAGTATAATGATTATAAATAGTATAAATTATTGTTTTAATATTTTTATGTGTTAAGGATAAAAAAAATTATTAATTAGGGCAAAAAATATGTATCTTTCTGATAAAATTTCATATTGAAGAGTTATTAAACTCATATTTTAAGACAATTTTAATATTTTTATCACTTTAAATCTTTTAAGTTTTATTTTAATATATATGCCTTGATTGCTTCAATGATTTTCAAATTATATTATTTAGAAATAAAGTAATTATTATTTAGTGGGATTCTATTCTACATTGAAGGGGATGATTTATATTTTTTATGGATATAAAAAAAAATGAATGAGGAGGAAATAAACAGTGCATAATAATTAAAAAAATATATAGGGGAAAAAAGGAATAGTACTTAACGGGGGAGAATGTGAGAGTGAGACCCAGCACAAGCCCAGTGGTCCAACAGCAACTTCGTATAGGTGCCAGCTTGCCTCCTTTGTGATAAGGTTTGGAGATCTATCCAATTTTATGGGGCCTTTTTTTGCTGGTAATTTCCCATTTAATAATGTAACAATATTACATGACATTTCTATCTCATTTCATTTTTAATTGTCCCCTTAATTACATGATCAAAAAAAATTTTGTCACTTTATTATTTATTATCACTAAACATAATTATATGATAAAAAATTTTGTCATTAAAACTCTGTTTGTTTGGAAAAAATATTTTTTCGAAATTTTTTTTTCTTATTTTCGAATGGTTGGATTATCAAAAAAAATAAATGGTTAATAACAAGGAAAAATGATAATTTTTCATTATTAGAATGAAAAATCATTTTTCAATGCTTAAAAATTTACCTAAAATGACTATGTTCTAACCAAATCGAACTAAATTAATTAGAGTAATATTAATAGCTAGAATAAAAAAAACTATTATCAGTAAGGGAGTAGTCAAGTAGTAACTCCTCTCTAAAGGCATCCTAAAATGCAGAATTCTATTTCTACTGTAGTCGATTTAAAAAATGAGAGCTACTCATATTGTACAGTCCATCAATACGAAGGTCATATAATTTCCCAATTAAAAAAAATGTTGTTACTTAATTATTGATTATCACTAAACATAATTATACATTGCATGCCAAAGTTTCTATAAAACCCAATAAACAATTAAAGAATAAAAGGAAAAAGCATTATGAACTCACAAAGACCTCATCATTAGCACAAAAATTTTATATTGAAAAAAAGAGAAAAACTTACAAAGACCCTTTTTTTTTGTGGGAAGAAAAGTATATATAAAACACTATTGTTTCACAATGTTCAGAGTATTGGTTGACCATGTACATGCTTTTCTTTTCTGTTATTTAATGCATAGCAACAACAACAATAATAATAATTCCTCTCACTTTTGGAGGACTCAATTAACATTTAACAAATATTGTATGTTCTTGACTAGTTTGCATTATTGGGTAAGTTAGCTAAAGATGAGAGAAAGGCAAAGAGGAAGAAGGGCTCCAATTTGCAAAGATGAAACATGTTTTGAAGGAATTGAAATGGGAAGGAGGAGCTATGGTGGTGAGGGAGTGATTTTTTTTTTTTTTTTGAAAGGGTTAAAATGACGTAAATGCAAGAGACTATATAGTCTTTAAAAGCATCATGCATGTGAGCACCATTATTTTTCTTTTTATAGGCACATACCATTTGCATGATGAAAGATGGATACAAACAATTATTCAGTTTGTTGGTTCATGTCTTTTTATTTGGTGAGATGGAGGATGCTCCCAAGTCCCAACCCTTTTTCCCACTAGATTCAGAAGATTACATGCTTCTTGGCTTCTTGCTTCATATTTTTGCTTGAAATATATATAGCAGTTAATTTACAAAATACAAGATTGCTCCATTAATTAATTCAATAACAAAACACTTGGTAGACATGGCATGGCAAGCACTAGATTCAAAATGATTCATGAAGATTGAGTTTGGAGAGGAGAGCATAAAAAGACAGACACAATGGCCTTTTGAAAAGCTGGAAATTAAGAACCCATCAAAGCCCATTGTCACCCTTTTTCCACGGAAGGTAAATATCGCTATCCACTACACTGAAAATGACTTCCATATTTTACACTCTTTGTAACAAAAGGCGTGCAAAGAAAAAAAAAGTTTTTTTTCTCTGTCAAAATTTTTTCTACATGTGTAAAATTATGGGCCATTTTTTCTTTCTTTGTTGTTTTTTTAACCTTTCGGTCACTTTCTCTTTTCCTCATCTTTGTCCAATGGAATGAACACAATATTAGCCCTTTTCTCGCAACAAACCAAAGGGTATGAAAAGGGTGCGACTGCAACATAGTTTTGGACCTGTCCAAATTTTTGTAAATTTTTTTTACTGTTACAGTTTTGACCATAATGGAGCTGTTGCATCGGTGGTGGTTGGGCGGTTTGGCTTGGTCTGGTCAGGCTTTTTTTTAAGAATTTTTGGCCTTTGGTTTGCGAGTCAAAGTCAAAACCTGAGGCTAAGGGTAGTGTGTTACTTGGCAGGTTTTACTGAACTCTGATTACTTTTTTTTTTTTTTGAAACATTGAACTCTGATTACTTGATAAGCTCTAATTGTCAGGTCCTCTACCTTTGATGCTCGTACTGTTTATTAACATCACCATCCAGATAGTAGCACGTGTTGAAGTGGTAGTTCTGGTACGGTTTCATTGGATTTCTATCCTTTGATCAGACAAGCCCATAGGAGATGTGGGTTAAAATTTTAAAGACCCAAATGATCTTGCCCAAACATGAGACTGCTCCAAGCCTCCAATCCAGTCCCATTCTAGATGTTGAATTTCGATGAATAGAATATGGGTAGCAAAGAGTAGCACATCTGCATGCTGATAATTGGGTCTCTTTTAGATTACTATGTACATATTTCAGTAGTGGTCAGCCGTAAACCGCGAAAACAATCGGCAAACATGCCTTGGTCATTGAGTTCATGACTTAATGGGAGGAGCTTCAGCATTGGAGCATCTTCATCGTGAATACTTGAAGCTGAGCAATATCTTGCTTGATGAAATAATGGCTGCACATGTGACTGATTTTGGTATTACCAATTTCTTAGGTGAAGCAAATTCTATGACCAAAACCATGGCATTGGATACCATTGCCTATATCTCTAGTATGGACTCTTTATGCTATTATGAAAATCTTATTATGCTAGAACCATTTTATTATACGGCAATCAATGAAGTTGTCAATGCAAGCTAGACTGGATTGTTGTATCATCTGTTTTTATCATTAGCTTTAAGAGTTGTGGAGAATCACCTGAAGAAAGGTTAGATACTGTTTTACTCCAAAAAAAATAAAATAAAATAGAGTTATCAAGAATGTTGGCAAACACAATATTTTTTTTAAAATTATCTTTTAACAACTGATTTAATATAACAATGTACATCACAATTCATATGTAAAATATCGTTTAAGTGAGAAAAGTTTCTACCAATTGATCTGATAATTGTTGATAGCTTAATACTTTATTTTTATTTCTAAAATTATACTATAGATTAAGAAAAAAGTTATTTTGGTAATATTTATTTTGTTTTGATTGGCAATTCAATCTCTAATTTGGTGTAAATGAAAGATCTTGAGATTTCCCAAGATTCAAGACTAGTGGATATGTAAAAATCCTGACCTTTTTTTTTTTTTGAAAATAAATTCTGACCTTTTTAAGAAAATTGATTTGCTGAAATTATGCCTCGTTCACCACGTTCAGTTTTTTTTTTTTTTTTTTTTTTTCAAAAAAGGGATGATCATTGACTGGGTAATTTCGATAAAATTTTAATTTGAACTTTTTTTTTTTTTCTTTTAATCTTTGGTGATCCTTGACCAAATCTATACTCTGAACTAATAAAAGTTGAATCCTGATGATGGGAGTGGAGGTAGAGAGCTTTGAAAATGAGGGCTAAACAAATACCAAGATTAAGCAAAGCACATAATCACTCTCTGACGAGAGGGGAAGGATGATGTTGGTGGTCAGAGCTGCTATGTTGTTTGTTGTGAGTTTGGGGGCTATTCTACTATGGTTGCATTTCAAGAAACCTTATATTTGGGAGGCTTCCTCCTTCCAATATCCTAACAAGGTACTCTATAAACTTGTCGAAGATTTTCACTTTTTCACACACATTTTCTAATCAATTGCATGAAACTAATTATCGGTTATTGTTCATCATTCACTTATCATTCACGTTTTCAGCAATGGGGATCATTATTTTTGTCCCTTTTCAACTCCATCATCCCTCAATATTAAGTAGTCTAGAGACTATACTCCTTTTTTTTTTTTTTTTTTTTTTTTTGTGCATTTGATGGTTACAGGCAGCTGACAGGCCATTAAAATGGGTATATAACTGATCTTCTTTGAATTTTTTTATATGATCTGGGCCAATGTTAATGAGAAAACCCAAGAACCCCTAAGCCCACCTTTTTAAAAAAACACTGTTCGTGCACGCCCCACTACTTCCTGTTTATGGTTAAAAGGGTCCCGCCAAATTCACCAAATCTTTCCTGGCAATTTTCTTGAATTGCTTGTTCTCTTCTTCTTCTTCTTGTTCTTCATCCTTTGTCTTCTTTATTCTCTGTGCTAAACTTGTATTCAACGGTGTGGTAATGTTTAAAAGCTCTAAAGATATACACTTGTTCTTGTTGTTGTGTGTTTGGTGGCAAGTAGCTGTTGCAAACATGAATCTTGGTTTACAAGGTTAGTGTTTTATCTAAATGTCTGCTGAGTTTTTAAAGCATGTATACTTGCATTTCACTCATTTGCATTTATGCAAAAATCACTGTCACCTAATTCTTAGCTTCACCTTAAATTCATTCTTTGATGTTCTTATTTTATCAAATTTTTCACCTTCCTTATTCTTCATTTCAATCTTGTGCCACCAAACCTGATGTTTCTCTTATTTGATCCAATGGGTTGGTGTGTCGGTTTTAGGAGAGTGACAGAGAACTACTTGTTTAGAAATTACAGATTTAATATGCAGGCTTATAGAGTTTCTTGTAGTTGCCGTTTCATAATACTTTTTCCTTATGGAGTTTCTTGTAGTAATCAACTCAAAGTAGAACTTCTGCTTTTATAGTCACATTAGTGCAAGCCTTTAAGTCATATGATTGTTGCCTTTTGAAGTGACTTTCTTCTATCTGATAGAATTATTGTTCTGAAGTTCCGAGTTTGAGATAGTGATTGTCTGCTGTCACCAGTTTTGGTTTTCGTTGGGAAAATAATGGAATAATGGGGAAGCAAGGGTCCCCAAGAAGTCCTCGTCCAAAATTATCATTTGGAACTAAAGATTATCAGATAGGAAGTTTAGAAGGTTTGCCAAGCAATGATCCGTCTATTGGAAGGAGATTTTCAGGAGGAGAAAATAATTGGAAAACTAAAGTTGCATTACTTGATGGGTTGAAAAATGAGCATGGGGAACTTGGTTCCAAGGGAGTTTATGTTGGGAAAAGGCATATATGGTTTCGTAAGCATGCTAGATCAATTGCTTTCATGTTTGCATTATTGGGTTTTCTTTTCCTACTTGATTCTTTCATGGTATCAATTTTTTATTCAATAAATGTTCAAAATGGTTCAACCTCAAGGAAATCAAGTGGTCTTAAGGTATGAATTTTTGCTCTTGTGTTAAGAGAATTAATGCAATCCATCTTTGAGTTAGTATTTAGTGAAACTTCAACTTTGATCTGAATCATAGTAATGTTGGAGATCATAACTTGGGAATTCAGTCAGTCTATTCAGTGCTTTAAGCGATGACAATAAGTGCATTAGGATTGAATCCATTTATGCGATATTGAAGCCTATTATATCAATTATACAGGTTGTGGTGCATTGCCTTGTCTTTGGATTTCAGCTCTGCTGTTGGAGAAATGTTTTATTGAATGTATCAACGTTTTTTTTTTCTTTTCTTTCTGTTTTTTCTTGAGTATGACTTGCCATATAATCAGATTAAGACTTTTATTTCCTCATTCATGTAGTGCATTTCTCACATAAGGAATCGCATCTTATTAAGGAAATGTTGTATCTGGCTCTTTGTAAGTTAGATAGTGTTTGTTTACAATGTTGTTTTGGTAACAAAAATGCAAGATTCCATCAATTATTGTTCAAATGTTTGAGGGAAATGCATGACAACCAACAATTTGTATTGAATTTGCATGTACCAAAAGGAGGAGAGGACTGCCCACAATAATGAAGAAAAACCACCAGTCCAGATGGAAAAACCACCAATCCAGACGGAAAAACCACCAATCCATATGTACAGTCGACTCCTAAACTTGGCATCCAGTGCCCTCGCAGAGGTTTGTTTTAAAATTTTATTTACATTCAGAATTAGCATGTTAGATAAGTTGTTTCACATTGAATGGCATGCATCTGAAACATTTACTCTGCTTTAGAAAGAATTCAAGCTAGAGAAATCAAATTTCTGGGAGGAACCATACCGGAAGGCATCCGTATGGAAGCCTTGTGCAGATAAGAGGATTTCAGAAAAATCAGGTAACTGAACAATCCATAGCCATGTTTCAATCATGAGGATTGTGTCAGCTAAGCTATTTGTGAAGCTAACTTTTAATGTACGGTGCCATGTCAAATCATTTTTTTGAAGCAGTGTGATAAAGTCCTTAATTTGTTTTGTTTGAACAGCAAGACCTGACAAAAGCAATGGTTATATAATGGTCAGTGCAAATGGTGGTCTCAATCAACAAAGAGTTGCTGTGAGTATTGAAGCTCACTTCTTATGTTTCCATCAGGATATGTCAAAAACTTGGCCACTTTAACTGAATAAATTCTTGGGAACTCTTTAAGTAATTAGCAAGCCATGCTCATGTTTTGCTTTCTTTCAGATGTTCTAATTATTGCAATGGCTGTTACTTCCAAGATAAGACTTTTGATGTATCTTTTCTCTGTAGATTGTAACTACATTCCCTTTTGCTGCAGATATGCAATGCCGTTGCCTTGGCTTCCTTACTTAATTCAACTCTAGTTCTTCCCAGATTTCTTTACAGCAATGTATGGAAGGATCCTAGGTTTGATATCATGTCTGATTATTCATAATTTCATATGAGCGATCTCTTGACTTTTGTCGACTGTTGTTAGTCATTATATGATTCTTCGGTGTTTGAAATGTCATTTCCTGAGAACTGCTTTTCATGTTAAATTGTCTTCTGCTTTACAGTGATGGATGTGTTATTTCATGAGGTATTTAAAGAACTTTTTAAATAAAAAATAAGAGAAAAGTGAATGAAGTAAAAACCATCTCCAAGCCACCACTAAAGTAAAGTGAAAATTCTGTTTTTCTTCAGCTATGACTTAGGAACTTATCCTCAGATCCGTTTTTCTAGTCCTGATGAAAGCCATAATTCCTAGATACTACAGAGTATATTTTGCCTCTTCTCAGCTGAATATATTTTTCCCTTGTATTCTATGGAAATGCAGTCAATTTGGGGATATCTACCAAGAGGAGCATTTTATGCAGATCATGAAGGATGAAGTTAATATCGTAAAGGAGCTGCCTCCTCACTTGAAAACCTTAGATATTGAAGCAATTGGTAGCCTAGTATGTTAACTTTTTGGGTTCCATTTTATTTTGTGTTAAATACTGTCAGTCGGGTTTGTTATATTAAGCTCTTCCACTTTTACACTGCATTTGTCAGATCACTGATGCCGATATTACAAAGGAGGCAAAACCCATTGAATACCTTGAAAAAGTGCTTCCTCTCCTGTTGAAGAATGGAATCGTACACTTACTTGGATTTGGAAATCGTCTTGGCTTTGATCCGGTGCCTTCTAAACTTCAGGTAAAGGACATTGATTGGAGGTTCAAACATTACAGAGACATATTCGAGCTCTGCAATGTTTGAAGTGGCTTTCATGATAAATCTTGCAAGAGGCTAAGAACGAAAAACTAAAATGCAATGAAACTGATAATTCCTTACGTGAACCCGAACTAATGCTAAATTCAAAAAGGATGGCCCAAATATTACAGCCGCCATATAATGAAAAGGAAATACAATAAGAGTGAAAGATGAGCTATACGGCAACTTTTGACGAGTCATTCTGTTATATCATATAACAACTTATATCTCTCTAACTTTCTAATATCATGACGTTGTTGTTTTTTTTTTGCAGAGATTAAGGTGCAAATGTAACTTCCATGCATTAAAGTTTGTGCCAAAAATTCAACAAGTCGGTTCATTGTTGATCAAAAGAATAAGGAAATATGGTTCTGCATACAGTATGTTAGACAGACAATTGCTTGGCGAGTTTATGCCTGGCAGTACCACGAAAATGAATAATCAAACAAGAGGGCACTCTAGGTATCTTGCTTTACACTTGAGGTTTGAAATAGACATGATTGCCTATTCCTTGTGTGAATTTGGAGGTGGCGAAGATGAAAGAAGGGAACTTAAAGCCTACAGGGAAAGCCATTTTCCTCTGGTCATTGAACGTTTGAAAAACTCCAAGTATGGTTCTCTCAGCTTTTCTCATGAATTTCTCTAGCTAACTAACAGAATTTGATTTTCTATCTCTCTCTCATGCTATTTTTGCTCACAGGCCTATCATTCCATCAGAACTAAGAAAGATGGGAAGATGCCCATTGACACCCGAAGAGGCCGCACTTGTTCTTGCTGGCCTTGGGTTTAAGCGGGGAACCTATATTTATCTTGCTGGGTCTCATATGTATGGTGGGCAGTCTAGGATGTATCCTTTCACTAGCCTCTATCCAAATTTAGTCACAAAGGAAACTCTCCTCACACCTAGTGAACTTGCTCCTTTCAGGAATTTCTCCTCACAGGTATTTTTCTCTGCATTCTCTGGATGAGTTTAGCTTGAAATAGGCTTTGCAAAATCTTTTTCTAGGCCATGAAACTTCTTTTGGATAACTCTGTAGCTCTCAATGCAGATGGCAGCATTGGACTTAATTGCTTGTGCAACTTCTGATGTCTTTGCCATGACTGATTCTGGTAGCCAGCTATCTTCCTTGGTGTCTGGTTTCCGGACTTACTATGGTGGTGGACATGCCCCTACATTACGGCCTAATAAGAAGAGGCTAGCAGCAATTTTGTCATACAACAGCACTATAGGATGGAATAATTTTAAAGATAGAGTAAGAAAGATGATTGAAGAAGGTCAAAGAGTGAGCGTGAGGGGTGTTGGTCGAAGCATTTATCGACAACCAAGATGCCCGGAATGCATGTGTAAATCCAGGTAGAACAATTTTGCATTGTTTCAGCAGAGCCACCCTTTAGATACAATTTTTTTTTTTTCAGCAGAGCTACCCTTTTCGTTGTTTTGCATTCATTTGCATCAGCCAAAAATGCCACTTCCAGGCATCCCAACCCAGTGCATTGATGTTAATGCTGGTTGGCTGGTGTTATCATTCATTCGTTTGTTCAATTGAAATGTGATGATTCGTATATACAAAAGAATGAACACCTTTATTCATTGAAACCTTTTGGTTCATCATAAACTTGCATCGATGAATTTTTAGTCCAATTGTAAGGCAATGATTCGTTATGCATTTTGTTGAATGAATGAATCATATTCAAGTTAACTGCCCTAAAATGGCACCAATATTTTGTTGAATGAATGAATTGAACTCAAACCAGAGATTAATTAATGACATAAAATAGATAATTCTAACGAACCGAACAGGCCGAGTCATATACACAGAATCAAAGAAAGAGAGGATGAGAAAGCAAAAATGCCATTTTTCTGCAAGCAAAACATTTGATTCTTTACACTCTTCTTCTTCACTGCAGCTGCTGCTGCAATCAGCACCAACATACGATAATCCTTAACTGGAAATGATGTTTTTCCTCTAACATACTTTTTCTGGTAAAGAAGCCACAATTCATGATGGAGGGAAGAAACGATTTAGGTTGAAAGGAAGAGTGTAGAACTCCTCATTCCTGCTGTCTCCTTTAAATGTCCGGAATTTAACCCACCACGGCATGCCTCTGTCTCTGGCACTATCCTTGTAGTCAAGTGTGTTGTCCAAGAAAACAGCAACGATCAATGCAACAGTTGGCGATGAGAAGAAAATGGTATTCAGAAAATCATTGAACTGCACCAGCAAAGAAGCAAAAATCAGAAGGTGATTAACTATTACGGCTTCTCACAACACAATTGTGAAAATATAAACAACAAAAGCACAATTGTGAAAATATAAACAACAAAAGCAGCCACAAAGAGTGCTTCTTTTGGAACAGACGGTTTCGAAAATTACCCATCCAGCTCTTGTATGAGCAGGACCATGAAAGGCCTTTGCTGTGTATTCTCGGAAGTATTCAGGCACAGACAAACCAAGAAAGAAAGCAACACCAACGATGAATAGGTTCCTCATCGAGTTCATATTTGTGAATTGCAAGAATGATAACCCCACCGAAGCTGAACATGTATATATAACACAACATGGTAAGGAAAACATAATGAAATGGAAGAAAGTATTATTAGATAGTAAAGAAAACACATTATGAAAGACAAAAATGCAGACACTCACCGACAAGACCGAACAGTACACAATACACTGCAGCAAATATAGGAAAAGGTATTGATGCAAATAAAGCTCCAAATTTTCCTGCCAGAGGTTAAAAAAAATGTGTCAAAAGTTTTAACTGAAGAATCACTCTATTAAATCAAATGTAGTTGCATTACTCACCTAACATTGAGAAAAATATCATAAAACCAGCTGAGATTTGGATGACCCTGCGGCTACCAACACGAGTACTTCCAAGCAACCCCACATTTTCTCTGTTATTTTTTTCCAAACATAGGTCCAGTTGCAATGAATTAGAGAAGAACCAAACACATGAATGTTATTATTCTTTATCTCAAATACTTACATAGAGACTGTTGAGCCACTCAACGTTCCAAAGAGTCCACTCAGTAGGATCCCAATACCCTGCCAGCCAATACCACGGCTAAGCACATGGGCCGGAGGTGGTGTGGCACTCGCCAGACGTGATGCAGCTTTGTATGCTCCAGTTGACTGTCAAAAGAAGACACTAATTTTAGCTTAACTTTTAATTGAATAAAATTAAGATTGACTTTCTACTTTGTACGCGAGTAGTACCTCAATCAATGAGACAAAGACAGCAGCCATCATTCCAAAACAATGACCAGCATCAAAAGTAGGAGCACCCCATTGCAGAGGATATGGAATCTTTATCCTGAATGCGGGATGTTGGAGTATGTTAGCCAATGCTAGAAAAATTTACTGGAGGCACTCCCTAAGATATAATCAACAAATATTCGAGCAAAAAGAATCGAGTTACCGACCATGGAGCAGAAGAAATGAGATAGGCCTTGTCAGTTCTACAATTAACTTGAGTAAGCTCTGGACGATGTTTGTATGCACCACTGGCTGTCAAAAGGTGTGCATAAGCCCATATCACTGTGACTGATATAAGGAGAGCGAACCGCTCCAGTATTGGTAATTGTCTGGTTTGAAAGTTCTTCAAGTACTGTCCCAAAACAGAATTGCCAAATTCATTTAGTTTAGTTATTGAACTAATGGCTATTTAAACAACAAGCAAGATACTCTCTTCTGCCGTTCTGATGCATTCAAAACTAACTACATGGATACAATGGATTTTGATGTAACACCTGCGAGAAGCATATGAATAGGATAAGCATGGGAATGCCAATCTCAACACATCGTCCAACCTGATGCAAATTCACAAACCAAGAAACACATTGTACGAGTAAGAATAAGCAAAGCAACAGGGTAGTTGTTTCTATAGTTAGAACAAAAAGAATGGCACTGAAAGCAGCACTCTATACCACAGGGAAGCCTCTGTCAAAAAGACCAAAACCCACTAATGAAATTACTGGAACCATTCCAAGTGGACTAAAAAACCTGAAAGAAATAAGCATGTCACAGATGAGCTCAAGAAATCAGCAAACCAAACAAAACACAAATTCATTTCTTTAATTATTGACTTGAGACAGCAGTACCTGGAACAGATGGCCCACAATTGACTGTAACCCAAAATTATTTGTACGCTTGATGATACTATAAGAGCACCTTGAACTGCTCTCATGGTATTAAGAAATCTCTACACATACATGGAAATGTAATAAAAAGCATTAGGACGTGAACTGGCATGATAATGCCTATACACTATTATCTAAGTTAATGAAACCCCTATCGTCAATTCATACAGGGACTTGCATTAGGCAAAAATGGATAATGCATCACCTTAAAATGCCTATGTTTAGTTAATGAACAGTAAAAGCTAGATGATTAGGTACGTGGGGCAGGCACATTGACTAAAAAGAACCTCGATGTTCTCACAAATGGTATCCAACTTCACTGGTGATAATAAAGTAGGTGTAGAAATTGGAGAGCGAAAAATGAACAATATTGGCAGGAAAAAAATTGGACTAACCACGTGACCGTCAGGAATGCTCATCAAAGAAGGGTCATGAATGATGGAAATGATAGGGACCATAAATGCATAAGACCCTCCAATCACGGTTGGTAAACGCGTTCCGAACAGTGTCTGAAGTAACGTATTGATCCCTTCAACAAATAGTAAAGTCTGCACCACCCTTACTTTATCACCCTGATCAATGATCAAAATTAGCTTGAAAATGAGTCCAAGATTGATTTAAACACAATAAAAAAAAGAACTGTAATCGTTCAAGTTCATTTAAGCATATCAGTTCACAGGTTAAGCAGATGTAGCGGTAAGAGATAAGAATGGACTTACATGATTGCCACCCATCAAAGGAACAAGAAAAGAAGGGATCATAACAGCAGTTCCTAATGCCAAAATATAATGCTGGAAACCCAAAGCTATAGCTTCTCCTGCCCGCACATTTACAGAAGTCGATATCAAGAAATGAACTTTGAGGAAGCTTTGAACAATAAATGAATCAAAAATATATCAAATTTATAATAGAAATCATGAGCATTATTATTAATATTACCCCAAGATGGATTAGAGTCAATACAGTACTCTAAACCTTGAAGTTGGTCCATTGGTGGGTGACTTATCTCTTCTGGTTTTGGAGCTTCCATAATAGCCTATAACTTCTTCAAAACACTTCTTGTGTCTGAAAACTCAAATGGGTATTCAACTAAATGAATCAAAGAGATTAGATAGCAAAAAAGAAAAAAAGAACAGAAAGAGGGAGATTTTGTCAAATGGGTGTTTTGTGTAGCTTAGTGTAAGCAAATGCAGTTTGATTGACTCAATCCAAAAAAAAACAAAAGAAAAGAAAAAGCAAAAAGGTTAAAGTGAAGGGAAAAAAAAAAGGCCGAGAATGAGGTAGACAATAGAAGAGAAAAGAGAAATGAGAAAAAAATGGCACTTGCCGCCCACTATAAAGAATAAGCTAAGCTAAGAAGAAGATCAATCAGTGTTTTATCTACTTGAGTTGCTTAAGTTAATGTCTCCTTGTGCTTTGCTTTTGGTTTGCAAAGACACTAAGTTTCCGTTAACTTTTAGTGTAGTTCCCAAATTGCCCTTTAAGGAACTGCCAAAACTAAATGTTACCGTTGCTTACTGCCTCAACTGTGCTTGTAATAAATTCTCACGAGTCACAACAACCCTATTTCTTTATTACTTTACAGATTTATTACCATATAAATAAAAATGAATTACCCTTAAGCCTTTAGCCCAATGGTTAAGGCTTAAGGGTGTGGAGTGGGAGGTTGGGGGTTCAATCCCCCACTCTCCCCCTAACCTCCTCTCCACTAAATCCTAGGGACAAATGTCCCTCAGGTGTTTAAATGTTGAGCTACCCGCCTAGGGCTGGTAGCCTCTGGGGCCAGCCACGGGGTCGGTTTCATTTAGAGGTTAATCCTCCATTCTCAAAAAAAAAAAAAAAAAAAACAAGTAGGGACACAAATTTATTAGCAAATTGTAAATTTTTTTTTTTGAACATGGAAATTGTAAAATATTGTTATTAGGTAATATAAAGTTTTAATTTTATATATTTTATTTATATTTGGTATGATTCACTTTATAATTTAATTGTATTTATTTATGATATATATATATATATATGAGCGAAATTTTTATGTGTTAATTTCCAAAAAAAAAAAAAGAAATTTTTATTTGTTGAACAAGGTGCACCAAAAAAAAAAATTTTCATGATAGCAGTAGATGGAGATTGTGTTGTGTTTCCGTGAATGGAGGGGGACAGTACAAGTAAAAATCTGCGGCTGCGTTTCAGTTAGGGTTTTGATTACTGTTGAATTTTGATGCTAACTAATGTTTCACCATCACAGTTTGGTTAGGTTGGTTTGGGATTTTAGTAACCAGGACATTAAATTTCATAAATATTATTATTATTATAATTATATATATATGATTATTTTTTTATTCGAGAATAAATTCCACATAATCATTCACGAATATTTATTAGTATGGTAGTAACTACAGAATGCGAAATCAAATTTGGTATTTTTAGAATCCGTATTATATCGCCGACCGCAATATGAATAATTTCATTATAATCACAAAAATTATACTTTTATATTCTAAAATGCTGTAATACCCCATAAAAATAGAAGAATTAAAAACTAATTTTTGTGAGCGGTGATAAAATTGTTCACATAGCAGCCATAAATATTACCTTTCAGAACATATTCACTTAATCAATAAAACGTTTTAAATTGTCATTTTCTTTAGCTAAAAATAAATTATTTTTAATTCACATATATATATATATATATATATATATATATATATATCTATAATCTATAATATATATAAATGT
>CATIWK010521207.1:0-11730 GCA_949634005.1 Mallotus japonicus
GTTAAATCAAACACATTTAACTTCTCAAATGCTAATAATAGAGTATTTGAAAATCATATTATAATCTACTTAAACATCAAAGCCTTTCTCTCTTTCAAACTTGTGCAAAACATAGTCAAGTAAAACACATGTCTTTTTAAATATCGTTACAACATTTCACATGTATTAACCATCCCTATAATAAGCATCACAATCTAGCCATAACATACAGGCCATCACAAACTCACTCTCTAGGCACACTTGAAGGCTAACCCTTTGACTACATTAGCACGGAACGGCCCTTCTACCTTCACCGTCCTACAATCAAGTGCCCTGTTGTTCATTGCGCAACAACCAACACAATCTCAATTGTGCATATTTCATCTCAGCACAATCATACATCTCATATAGGGTGGTAATACACAAATCAAATACCATTTCCACCAAATAATCAATCAAAACAATATTATCGTATTTATGGTTTAATAACCATTCAAAATCAAATAATCTTCATCATAATTCAAAGAAGTAAGATCAGGTTGAGAATAAGCTCATGTTAATCACCAAGTAACTAAAATAGCTTCAAATCAAGTTATAAAATAAAAGCATATATTAATAATATACTTAACTTGCACAAATGAAACCATTATTGTTTCAAAACTTAAGTACTTCAAGTAATCCAAGTAGTAACCAAACTGAATTGAAAATATTCCTTACACCTCATTTCAGATTCAAAAACATCATTAAAAGCTCATTCTCTTGCTATTATAAAAAGAGTTTAAAGGCTTGAACATCTACTCACCAATACAGCCTATAAACACACAAACTCGATTCACCAAATTTGCTTAACTTGCACCTGCACTTCCATTTCCTTTTCCAGCACCTAAAGATACAATTTCATTTATAAATCATTAATATAATAATCCCACATGCTACTCTAACCATGCAGTCCCCAAATGATATGCATAAAATGCAATTAAGATTAATTCTATAAATTAGCTTCAGTGACTCTAAAATAATTGTTTTCAGGCCGAAATTAGAAAAATCACTCTGACCTATAGAAAAGGAATTTTAATCTCAAATTTTAACCATACACATATCTATATGTCTAGTATCTTTAATAAAAATTTCACTTCAATTTCTAAACTATTAAAGGGGTTAAAAATAGCTAAACATAACTAGCCTCAATAGTCCTGGTAGACAGAGCAATTAAAAATATGGCCCTGATTGACCATGTTACAGATAGAATCAGCTCTAATTCAAAACTAAAAGGTTTTAGAAAACTCTTCAAAGTTTCCATATCATCAAATAAAACTTAATTTGAAGCTCTCTACCTCAAGATATGATCGAATTACAAAGACTAATAAAACAGAATTTATGAACCCGAATTCTGCAAGTTAAGAACCCTAGATTAAATCAACAAAAACACTTAAAATTACTTACCAATTCATTCAATAGAGCCTTAAGGAAGATGATTAATGGCCTAAAATGGTTTTAGACTCCTTAATTCAGCTTGAAAAGATCATATCCTCTTGAAGAATTTAGAAATTCTCTTTACACCTCTCTTCCTTTCCTAAGTGTTTTTCCCCCTTTTGTTTTTTTTTTCTTTTGTCTGCACCAACCATAAATTATCAATTGCTAGCCCCTATTTTGGATATATTTTATTGTAAAATATCCATTTAAGTCCTTAATGAAATGACTTTAATACCTATAAAACCTCAAGCTTTCAATTGTTCAATTAAGGACAACCATTTGCTCTAATTGAGTCATTTCCTAAAACTATATCTATATATATTAACTTATACTTAAATTAAATCAATATATATATATAAATACAATGCATAATGAATGCAAATGTACCTATAGTTAGGGTACAGGTGTGACAATTCTCCCCACCTTAGGAAATTTCATCCTCAAAATTATACTAGAACAAATAAGGATATTGTTTTCTCATATCTTCCTCTCGTTCCCAAGTAGCTTCCTCACTCCCGTGGTGTTTCCATAACACTTTCACCAAAGGTATGGTTTTATTTCTCAACACCTTGGTTTCCCTAGCAACAATTGCAACTGGTTCTTCTTTATAAAATAAATTCTCTTTTAATTCTATAGGTTGGGCTTGCAAAATGTGACTAGGATCACTCCTATACCTCCTCAACATGGACACTTGGAAGACACTATGAATATGAGATAATTCTGGCGGTAAAGCCAACCTATAGGCTACTGGACCAACCCTCTTAATCACCTCATATGGACCGATATATCTAGGGCTCAATTTCCCCCTTTTTCCAAACCGCAAAACTCCTTTCCAAGGTGAAATCTTTAGGAAGACCTTGTCACCCATATTATACTCAATCGGTTCCCTCTTCAAGTCTGCATAACTCTTCTGCCTATTTTGGGCTTCCTTTAGTCGATCCTGAATCAACTGAATCTTTTCTATTATCATTTACATAATTTTTGGACCAACTAATTGTCTTTCCCCAAATTCATCCCAACATATTGGAGTTCTACACTTCCTACCATATAGGGCTTCATAAGGTGCCATCCCCAAGCTAGAATGAAAAGTGTTATTGTAAGCAAATTCCATCAAAGGTAGATGTTTATCCCAGCTACTCTGCAATTCCATCACACAAGTTCAAAGCATGTCTTATAATGTCTGAATTGTCCTCTCTGACTGACCATTTGTTTGGGGATGAAAAGTTGTACTAAACCTTAACTTAGTACCTAAAGCATATTGTAAACTCGGCCAAAATTTGGATGTAAATCTTGGATCCCTGTCTGATATAATAGAAAATGGAACTCCATACAGTCTGACTACTTCTCTGATATAGATTTCAGCAAGTTTATCTAATGAATAACTCACTTTCACAGGCAAAAAATGAGCTAATTTAGTGAGTCGATCAACAATCACCCAAACTGCATCATGTCCTTGCTAAGTCCTCGGTAACCCAACCACAAAATCCATCGTAATATGCTCCCTGTAGACGGCGGGGTTTAGCGCGCACCCAAGTTTCTTGCAACCGCAACACTGTTTGAGCTCATGGCTCTAGAGAACACACTACCATTGTCACAAAGACATGGCGTGGACATGCAGAGTCGCCACCCAGGGTAATAACTGGGACAAATCGATGAGTGGTGGTAACTCGATTCTCTAAACAAGTTGCACTACAACCAGGAATTCTGGATACGGAATACCAACTTCTCTAGTCTTGTGTTTATTTAGAATTATTTTATTAATCACTATTTTATCCTCTATTTACATGAAATTTCATATAAACCCTTATTTTAAACAATAAACTCCATGAAAACTAGTCATGAAATCACACATAAGCAATGCAAACATTCAAAGCATAAAAACCCTAAGTTAGTCTAATTTACAAGTTTTAATTAAAGTGAGCTAAGTTTACATGTTATGAAAGCTTAAATTAGTGGACCTAAATCTATTTATTTTATTTCTAAAAATGAGCTAGATCTATAAATTATGAAAATGCTTTAAATGAGCTAAGTCTAAATTAATTTTATTAACTAAAGTGGGCCTATGTCTAAATTAACTAGGTGAGCCTAAATGCATTCTAACTTAAAATCTAAATTAATTATGGGCCTAAAATCAAATTAATTAATTAACCCTAAAAAACCTAATTAATTAAAAGTGAATCTAGTTATTAACTTAAAACCCTAAGAACAAAAGAAAACAAATAAACATGTGAATCATAAAAGCAAATAAAGCAAAATAACTAAAAACATAACAAAATAATAAATAATCATAAAAACAATAAACAAAACAATAAAAAAAACAATAAAACAATAAATTCATTAAAACATGCATTAAGTAATTTCTAACCCTAATTTAATTAACATGCAACCTAAATTAATCTAAAGCCACCTTTAGTTTTATTAAATTTTACTAAATAAACTTAATTTACTAATTAATTAATCAAAATAAAACATACATCCACACATATGATTTCATTAATTATCCCACTATTGGGGCTATTACAAGGATCTAAATAAATATAACAATAAAAATAAATACAAAACCATAAATAATAAAGTACAAAAAATAATAACAAAGAAACAACAAAAAAGCTAAAACTAATCAATCATGGAATTCATATCCATGATTTCTTGGGATTCTTGATTTGTGGATTTAAGTCACCCCCTCCATCAAAATATATGAAAAAAACAATAAAAGAAGATTAATTAGTATATGAACAAAAAAAGAAATTAATTTAAAGGAAAACAGAAATTAAATCAAAATAAAATAAAACGAAAGAATAAAAGAAAGAAAAATGTTGAGTGGTTGATGCAGTATTGATATGCTCCTTAGAGTAGGTGATTTGCACCGTTTGCTGTATGGAATAAGCCTGGATTTTTGACTTCTACTCTCCCGAAGGCAACTGTGTTTCTAAAACCCGTAAAAAAACTTCAAATATCTCTATGTGTTTTATTCTTTTGCAGTAGACTTTTTAAAGAAACGAAGAAAACTTGTTTTGGTTTTTCTTTTTCTAGAGTGAGTTCAATTTGTTTGCAGAGAAAACTTGGGTTTGTTTCCTTCCCCTCTTCAACTCAGACTCAGTTTAAATAGGGAACATAAAAAAAAACCTAAACAGAGTCATAAATGACTCTGCATCTGCAGGGGTTGAGTTCCTCCTGTGAGGGACTCTTTCCCTGATAATCTCAGTAATTAATTAGAGATTAATTACTTAATTATCACCTAAAATAAATCATTATCTCATCACTAAACCAATCAAATTTGAGATAAATGCATTTTATTTACGTTAAAACACTGAAAATAACAAAACATCGCGTTTTAATTCCGACCGGAAGTCTAGATTGCCGATTGGCAATCTAGAATTCCGATAGGAATTCTAGATTTCCGATCGGAAATCTAGAATTCTGATCGGAAATCTGGAATTCCGATCGAAATTTTGGATTTCTGATCGGAATTCTGGATTTTTGATCGGAAATCCATTCTTCCGATTTTACTTCTTCTTTTTTTAACATTTAATTACAAAAAGATCCCTATAAAAACTAAAATTCTTCAATTGAGTCCTTTAAAATACTTTAGAAACACAATCAAGCCCTTTCAAGATTTCGAACTCAAATATTCTGAGACTTATTCATGATTTTCTCATTATCGGAGTTCTCTGTCGCATCGATGCTTAGCTATCCCGAAATTGGGTGTCTACACTCCCACTTCCATTCAGGAATAGGAAGAGGTTGCAATGTTTCTGCTGGACACTGATGTCCAGCTTTAACCTGTTAACAAACTAAACATCTAGTCATAAACTCTGCAATGTCTTTCTTCATCCTAAACCACCAATAATTGTCTTTCAAAGTACGGTACATTTTCGTGCTCCCTGGATGCATAGCATATACTGAATTATGTGCTTCCTCCATTATTTCTCTTTTTAAAACTTCAACAATAGGTACACATAATCTACCCCCATAAAGCAAAGTACCATCTTCTGAAATCATAAAGTCTGCCCTGTTACCTTACTGGACTTGTTCCTTGATTTTTACCATTTGTTCACCCTGACTCTATGCCTCTCTAACTCTATCAATCAACACTGGTCAGATTTTCAAAGTAGAAAGCAATGCTCCTTTCTCACCCTGAGCTAACTCCATATTTAATACCCTCAAGTCAAGCAACAATGGAAGTCTCATAGTGTGAATATAAGATAAGCTACCTGAGGACTTCCTACTAAGCGCATCTGCTACCACATTAGCCTTTCCTGGGTGATATTCAATAGCTAAATCATAATCTTTTAGAAGCTCAATCCACCTTCTTTGCCTCAATTTCAACTCTATCTGACTTAGTATGTACTTCAAACTTTTATGATCTGTGAAAATCTGACACTTCTCACCATACAAGTAATGCCTCCAAATCTTCAGGGAAAAAATAACTGTTGCTAGCTCTAAGTCATGTGTAGGATAGTTCAACTCATGTGGCCTCAGTTGTCGAGAAGCATATGCTACCACTTTACCCTGTTGCATCAATACACAACCCAAACCATTCCTAGATGCATCACTATATACAATATATTTTAGCCTCATCACTAGAAGTGTCAACACTGGTGCTGAAGTTAAACATGCCTTTAATTTATCAAAACTATCTTGGCATTCTTCATTCCAAACAAACTTCACATTCTTCCTTAACAATTTTGTTAAAAGTGAAGCAATAATAGAGAATTTTTTCACAAATCTCGTATAATAGCCTGCCAACCCCAGAAAACTACGCACCTCATGTACACTTATAGGTGGTTTCCAACTGATAATTGCTTCAATCTTCTTTGGATCAACATACACTCCCTCTGCTGAGATAACATGCCCCAGAAATACTACTTTCTCGAGCCGGAATTCACACTTGCTAAACTTAGCATACAATTGTTTATCCCTCAATGTCTGTAGCACAATTCTCAAATGCTCAGCGTGCTCTTCCTTGGATCATGAATACACAAAAATATCATCAATAAACGCAATGATAAAGTTATCCAGATAAGGCTTGAATACTCTGTTCATTAAATCCATGAATGCAGCAGGAGCATTAGTTAACCCGAATGGCGTCACTAGAAATTCATAATGCCCATATCGAGTTCTAAATGTTGTTTTAGGCACATCTGCTTCCTTAATCTTCAACTGGTGATATCCGGATCTCAAGTCAATCTTTGAAAATACTCTAGCTCCTTGCAACTGATCGAACAAGCCATCAATATGTGGCAATGGATACTTGTTGCGTATAGTCACCTTATTAAGCTGTCTGTAGTCAATACACAATCTTATGGTACCATCTTTCTTCTTCACAAATAAAACTGGTGCTCCCCAAGGTGATACACTAGGTCTGATGTAGCCTTTATCAAGTAATTCTTGCAACTGCACCTTTAATTCTTTTAATTCTGCTAGAGCCATTCTGTATGGAGCTTGTGAAATAGGTGTTTTCCTTGGCTGTAAATCAATACTGAATTCAATCTCTCTATCAGGTGGCAATCATAGAAGATCTTCTGGAAATACATCTATAAACTCATTTACTACAGGAAGACTGTCAAGCTTTTGCCCCTCTTTTTTAGTGTCAATAACATATGCCAAGAATGCTTTACACCCTTTTCTCATCATTCTTCTAGCTGTTAGTGTTGAAACCATACTATAATGTTCTGAACTCTTTTCACCTTTGAACATAATTTTACCACCAGCAGGCATCTGAAACTCTACTTTCTTCTTATAGCAGTCAATTATTGCTTGATATTTGGTTAAGAAATCCATGCTGCCTCAAATTTAAATCCCTCTGCTGGGAGATATACTTCAAGCTCTTGTGATCAATGTATATCTCATAAGTTACACCATACAAGTAAATGCCTCCAAATCTTCAATGCAGACACCATTGTTGCCATTTCCAAATCATGAGTAAGATAGTTTTGCTCGTTCTTCTTTAACTAATGTGAAGCATAAGCAACTACTCTCCTATTTTACATCAGTACACACCCTAATCCTACTCGGGAAGTATCACAATACACTGTATACCCTTCATTTCCTAAGGGTAAAGTCAACACTAGAGCTGAAGTCAACCTGTCCTTGAGCAACTGAAAGTTCTCCTTACATTTATCTATCTACACAAACTTGGCATTCTTCTGGGTTAACCTTATTAAAGGTGCAGCAATCTTAGAGAAATCCTTCACAAACTTCCTATAGTAGCCAGCTAAACCTAGAAAACTTCTTATTTCAGTGACTGTCGAGGGCCTTGGCCATTCTATAATGGCTTTATTCTTCTTGGGATCCACTTATATGCCATATTTGGATACCACATGGCCTAAAAATGCCACTTGATCTAGCCAAAACTCACACTTCGAGAACTTAACATACAACTAGTGCTCTCTCAAGGTCTGAAGCACCATTCTCAAATGCATAGCATGTTTCGCCTCACTCTTGAAATATACTAAGATATCATCAATAAACACTATCATAAATCAGTCCAAGAATGGCCTAAAAGCTACTGGGGCGTTAGTCAACCCAAAAGATATCACTAAGAATTCATAATGGTTGTATTTTGTCTGAAAAGCAATCTTAGGTATATCTCCACTTCTGATCCTCAATTGATGATATCCAGACCTCAAGTCAATCTTGGAGATCTAATGAAACCCTTATCAAGCAACTCTTACAATTGCTCCTTAAGCTCCTTTAATTCTGCAGGTGTCATTCTATAAGGTGGCATAGAGATAGGATCTGTACCAAGTACAACATCAATACAAAATTTTATCTCTCTTTCTGGTGGCAACCCTTGTAATTCTTCAGGAAAGACATCCGAAAACTCAAACACAATTGGCACATTCCCAACTGCCTCCTTATCTGCCTTTAAATCTCTAACCACAGCTAAATAGCCTTAACATCCCCTTCTAAGCATCTTTCTAGCTGTGATAGTAGAAAAAAGATTATGAGGCGTCAAATTCTTGTCACCTCTGAATCAAAATTCCATATCATTTGGGATTCTAAAAATCACATCTTTCTCCCGATAATCTAAAGTAGCATAATGTTGAGCCAACTAATCCATTCCTAAAATCACATCAAAATCTATCACATCCAATAAAACTAAATCTGCAAGCAACTCTTTGCCTTCCACTAACACTGGACAAGATGGAAAAACTATATATGTTTCCAACTCATCGCTAAGGGAGTTGCTATAGATAATGGAATTAACATTTTGGATGGTTGCCATCCCATTCTTGAAGTAAAAATAGGAGATATAAAAGAATGCGATGCTCCAGGATCAAACAAAACCATAGCATCAAGATAACAGACTGAAATTGGATGCTTGAGCATCCTGAGGCGTCAATGTAAAAACTCTGGCATGTCTATGGACTGCCTGTTGTGAAGTAGATGGATGTATAAATCCTCTACCACTAGGTCTCCCTCCAAATCTACCTATTGAACCATGGCCATATTGGCCCACAAACTGACCACTCTACTAAGGATATACTAGTACATGAAATTGAGGAGTCTGTTGTACTGGCTGAGCAGCTGTAGTAGATGAACCTTGTGGGTATACCTGTTGATAATCAAAATTAGAGCATGATCTAGCTAAGTGCCTAACGTTACCGCATCTGAAACATGCTCCTGATGGTAGGTGACAAGGGCCTTGATGTACTCGACCACCGTTAAGACATGCACTGAGCCTTGAGCCTGTATTGCCGTACCCAGAACTCTGGCCACTACTACTACTATTGTTGGCTCCTGGTCTAAATCTGATAGGTCTACCATGTCTGCGATTATGTCTCCCTGATCTGTGTCCCCTCTTACCATAATGTTGCACTAATTGGGGAATACCCTGAACACCAACTGTCCTACCATCTTCACTCATATATGGGTCTAGGATCGTACCATGCCTTATGTGCTGCCTCTCCAACTGTCTGGCCTCATCTATAACACTCTCCAAAGTGAGATCGTCAGTACAAATCCCTACATATGCCGGTCTTAACCCAGTCACATATAAGTCCACTGCTCTACTCTCATCTTCCATCACGTCTTCTGCATAACGTGAAAATCTTAGGAACTCCCTCGTGTAATCATCAACTGATCTTTCTCCCCTACTGATATGCAACAACTGCCATCTGTATGCATCCCTCATAGCAGGTGGATAGAAAAACCTTAAGAAGCGCCCTTTAAATTCTATCAAAGTGATAGTGTCCATATAGGGTTGTATGAACTGTATGAACCAATTTTGAGCTACTGCTTAAACTGATAACTCAACAATAAGAATCCTCTCATAGTCCGTATACCTACACTACTATACACAATTGAATTTCAAAAGAGAGGATGACCACATGTTCATTGTTTAGTATAATTAGATAAAAATTACAAGCTAAGAACTCCATCAAATATTGATTCTATAATATCCCCTGAACTTTCATGCTTAGAAAATGATCCTGAAACATACAATCTGGTTTCAAAATTTATGATTCATAGTCCGTGAGGTTCTCTTAATAGATCATGCTCAAAATTTTTTCCAAAGAAATATCAATCATAAATCTTTATTGATTCTAATGGTTTTGCTATATATAGACGTCAAAATGATGGTAGGTACATGTTAAAAATAATGAGAAAGTAGATAATTGATTTGTTGTACCCCATAATAAAGAACTAATCTATAAATACGAAGGTCATATTTATGTTGAATATTGTTGTTGAACATCTATGGCAACTACTATTTGTAGTTCATGTTGAACAATTTTTTCTAATACCATTAAAAGAACTAAACATTATTACAACAATTAATGAAAAACTCTTAAACAGCCACGATTTAAAAAAAATAAAAATAATTTTTTGAATTAACAAAAATTATAGCTGTAGAATACTGATTCTAGAGCAATCTATTTAAATATGTTGCAAGATTTAACACAAAGCAATGGTAAAATGAAATAAAGGGAAAAATATTAAGGAGTAAAATGCAATAAAGGAAAAAAAATAAGGAAAATATGTTAGTGCAGATTGAATTCAACAAAATGGTTTTGTTTTTTTTAGAGCTTCTTTTTTTAAAAATATGGAAACAATTCTACTTTGGCAATGATGTAGTCTTACTCACACAAAAGGAGAATAATTAATAAATTGTTCGTGAACAAAAAAAAGGAAAACAAAACGTTATCAAAACATATTAAAATTTAAATCATAGCATAACATTTCAGGGCACATAAACAAAAAATAAATATATAAATAAATAAATTCATTCAGGTCAATCAACTAATGCAGGAGTTGCTTCTTTTATTAAAAGAATAAAAAAAACAAAAGAAAGAAATATGGGATAATGAGTATTGACTGTCAAATAAATTGCGCAACTTCACTGCTTTATTTACGCGCTTGATTATCTCGTATTATTTTTTTGGTATGTATTGTTATTACAGTTTTTTAAAGCAATGCTTTTGACTTATTTTTGAATATATGTTTTTCTTACATTTCATCAGTCACTTTCTTCACTGCTTTATTTACATGCTTGATTATATGGTATTATTTTTTCAGTACGTATTGTTATTACAGTTTTTTAAAAGCAATGCTTTTGAATTATTTTTTAATATATGTTTTTCTCTTACATTTCATCAATCACTTTCTATATGGAAGACTTAAATCAATTTGCTTAAATAACGAGCAACTGTTTGATGTTGGCATAGAAATTAGAGAAGATGGTGGAGGTAACATAGTGTTTATTTCAATATGTGCTATTGTATAAGGGGAAAAAAATTCTTACAATTTGTTTTTATCTTCATTTTGGAATCAACTACTCCTTCGAATACTAGTGACATTCATAAAATGAATCTTTAAACACCCATTTCAGATGAACACCTATTGCCCACATACAATGAATGCAATTTAATTGATGTTCCCATTACAAGTGTATATATATATATATATATATATATTCTTTTTTTTCTAAACTTGACAATATTATTTTTATTTCAATCCACCATATGACATTTTTTTTTTCTATTTTAAACTTAGGTCATCATGAACAAGATTTTTAATTATCTAATAAAAGAAGACAAATTCTTACTACATTTTCTAATTGGAGATCACAAATTATGGATTCCGAAATGTCTTTTGCAAGTAATCATCTTTTGACAAATAATATATGTCTTAAGCTATTTTTTTTTTCCTTCTTTGTCCGTCCCTTCATTAACAAATTATTTTCTTTTGGTTAATTATGGTATTTTTCCCCTTTAGGTGGTTATTTGCAAAAATTTGATATCGGAATGCTTGACAACCAATGTATGTACT
>CATIWK010521249.1:0-11097 GCA_949634005.1 Mallotus japonicus
CATATAATAACCAAAACGACATATTTTTACCCAAAACTATATCGTTTTGATTTGTGGATAATAAATATAATTTTAATTAATAATATAAATTTGTCTATTACATAAATTTCCGAATTTCTGTTTTGGATCGTACCATACCGATTTATTCTGATAGAACTGAATTCTCGTACCGAATTGTCCCTAAAAATGGGATGGTATCGGTATGGAGATTTTCAAATTAGGTACTGGTACTGGTACTGGAGATTTTATTTTTAAAATTCCCGAAATATGGTATGGTTTCGGAGATTTTAAATCCCCAGATTTCCCCAACCCGTGCTCACCCTAGCTGAAAAGGTATCCTTTTATCTTGGCATGACTTTTAGAGGCCTTAATGAATTTTAAAAATTATTACAATAAATTTCAAGAATACTATAACTGAAAATAAAAATACTCTTATTTTATCATCCACAATATTATTACCATTAATAATCATGTTAACAAGAATAATGGCAAGATGACGTCAATAATGATCAAAACATAATTAGTAGGTTTAAATTTCACTTCAAATATCAAAAATGTAAATTCTTTAATAAAATCTCGTTTTAAATATAATCAACCAAATTATTCTTTAATGCATAAATTTAACATACACTTCAAAATATTAACTTATAAGTGGAGCGAGTTGGTTGATGTGTCCTCATCCGCCTAGTCTCTGATATTCCCGCTCCAGTATTCTCTATAGTAGATAATATTTATTTAATGAATAAATAACAAATAAATTCCTAATAATTCTCTAAAATTTTAGAAAAATTACTAAAATTAAAAAATTATTAAAATTGACTTGCAAACACTCTAAATATGATATTTGAGGCAGAAAGAATTCATTTTGACAAGCTAAAAATAATTTATACAGAAATAAAATAATTTCCACTGAAACTCTTTCGAAATTTTTATCTCATAATATGTAAGGAACTAGACTTTGCTCTGGTTAAAGAAAGTAATCCTTATAATTTATACTATTTATTAAAAATAAAATCATAATTTTTGGGTCTGTCACCATTTTCTCGTCGTCAGCGTGTGACCCGTTGGAAAATGTCATCCATACAATGTGAACTTACCAAAATGTTCGCAATATTATGGGAAAGCCAAATATATATTTAAACACATAAATTAACGGTCAGATTATTAAATCGAGTTAGAAATAAAAATTTACTAATCACAACTCCGACGAGGCTTAAACAATGACATCCGGACGTGTGGTCAATGTCAATGGATTTTTGGCAATGAGAGAAACTTGCTGGTGGTGGTGGCTACCTCTTTCTTTTGGCAAAAATCAGTATCGTAAAATGGAAGTAATTGGCTAAAACTTCAGAGGCTTGTCGGTAAAAATCTAGGCCATTTTAGGTGAAACAAAAACTACTAGTGTGTAGAGGACATCAAGGAGAAGTTATGGTTAAAAGTTTGGGTGGTTGTTTGGCTGGTGAACAGAGAGAGGGAAGATGAAAAATTTACAGTATTAGATGGGGGAGTCAGGGGTCTTCTTGTTATTTCCACAACTACCAGTTATATAACTGACGAGGCATTAGCAAATTACCATTCTGGTCCCCACATTCCCTGAAAAATATCCACTCAGTCCTTTCACTTTATGGTTTGAATGAGTTAATCACCCAACAATATATATATGTATATATATATGTGTGTGTATGTGTGTGTGTGTGTGTGTGTGTGTGTGTGTGTGTGGATTAACAATCCCTTCCACTGTCATTTTATGAACAAAGTCTGACAATACTTGGGCTTTTATTTGCTGCCTTAACTCGTAAGAGATGTCAAATTCACCAAGTTGGACCGACCGTTGAACTAGTCATCCAAATGTTTCTAGTCTTTGCAATAATTTTTAAAAAGGATAATTTTTTCGTGCTATAATTGAGTGGGCTTGGAAATAATGCCTGAGTTTTTGTGCAGTATGGACTATTATCATGGCAAGCTTGTCTAATTTAAGATACCAGACTTTTGCCCCTCTAAGAATTTTACTAACATAATAAACCAAGTTTTACTGACCCGCTTCTTCTCATATAAGCACTGAAGCGATGGACTTGTGCCTAGATAATAGATATAAATATAGTATCTCTCTCTGAATTGGTCTACTAAGCAAAAGGTGGAGATGTTAAGAATCTTTTCATCTTCTCAAAAGCTTTCTTAACATTCTATATTCTATTTAAACTTTTTTGTATTCTTCAATGCTCAAAAGAGTGGAAAACAATATTTAGCCGAGTAAGAAATGAACCTTCTGAGTGTTATAATTTGACCATTTAGGTTTTGGAGTTCATTCAGTGTGATGGGAGCTTCCATGTTCAAGATAGCCTCCATTTTCTCTGAATTGGCTTTTATACCTCTTTGAGAGATCATGAATCCTAAAAAATTTCCTACTTTTACTCTAAAGACACATTTATTTGGATTTAAGCTTGACTCTGTATTTATCTAAGTTTTACAATATTTGCTTAAGGTCTACCAGATGATCTTTTATATTCTGGCTTTTAACAATAATGTCATTAGCATAAACTTCAACTATTTTTCTAATATGATTTTTGAATATGAAGTTCATCAATCTCTGATATGTTGCTCCAGTATTCTTTAGGCCAAAGGGCATGACCTTATAATAGTATAACCCTTTATGAGTAATGAAGGATGTTATTTCTTAATTTTCTTTCTTCATTAGGATCTGGTGGTACCCATATGCTGCGTCTATAAAGCTGTATAAATCATGACAAGCTGTTGAATTTATGAGTTAGTCGATTATTGGGAGAGGATAATTGTCCTTTGGACATGCCTTATTCAGATCTGTGTAGTCCACATACATTCAGTATTTACCATTTGGTTTCTTTACCAATATTGCATTGGATACCCATTCCTAATGAGTTTCTTTGATAAATCCGACTTCTAAGAGTTTCTGAGTTTCTTCAACTATCGTCTTTTGTCTTTTATAAGTAAATTTTCTCTTCTTCTGAACAATTGGTTTCATGCTCAAATTAATGTTCAAACTATATGATGTAATTTGAGGATCAATGCCAAAGATTTCTGAGGCTTTTAAAGAAAAAGTTTTACAAGTGTATGTCAAGTATTGCACTTATTCCATGCTTGACCTCCTCACTTCATCACCAGTTTTTATGACCTTTTCGTTCTTCAATTTGAGCTCTTAAGTATAATCTACAGGTTTAGGATTTGAACCTTGCTTTTTGATCTTCAATGAGTCTAACAAGAAGGTTTCAGTTTGGTCTTTGGTAGTAAGTTGATAGCATTGTTTTGTGGCATCTTACTCACCTCGGATGGTGATAACTTGATCCCCAAGTGGTATCTTCATGGTCAAGTATCTTATGTTGGTTGCAGCTCCTATTTTATATAAGATGGGCCTTCCAATGATTCCGTTTTAAGCCGGAGGGATATCTACAATGTTAAAAAGGGTTTTGACTTCAACTGATTTTTAAGTGTCTCGATCTTTAAGTTCAATAATCAGCTCCACAGCACCCATTAGTTGAGTTGTTCCCTTGCAAAAAATGGTGATGGGATTACGAATGGGTTTTAAATCAGCCACTAAACCTCCCATTACTTAGTAGGCTTCCCAAGATAAGGCATTTACAACACTTCCATTATACACTAGTAATATCTTTACTAGGTAGTTGTTTATATACGCACTAATAACCAATGCATCATTATAGGGCTGTTTTATATGTTTACCATTATCTGGGCTGAATGTGATAACTTGTTCAGTTTTGGAAAAAGAGAGTATCTTTTTTTTTAGCTTTTTTCTGCTTTCTTTTGGGTAAACTATTTCCCCCAATAATTATGTTTATCACCTCGGATACTTTATTTTGAGCTTCCTTTCATTCTTTATCACCTCTTGCTCGATTATTTGGTTCTTTATCTCTTTTTGCTATCTCTATGAATCTTCTTAATGTACTGTTCTAAACAAGTTATTCTATCTCCCATTTGAAGTCTCAACATTCTTTAGTATTGTGGCCATAATCTCGATGATACCGACGGTATCGTCTTTTATCTTTTCTTTGTTCACTCAAATTGCTAAGCCTCCTTGCTGGTGGCATGTTCACCCCATTCTACCTGATCCACATAAGGATTTTTTACCTTAATGCATTTAGCAGTGTGTACCTTTCTGCTTCCCTTCTAGACCCTTCAGTCGAACTTCTGTATGAGATGGTAAGATTTTGAGCTTTTTTGGCCTCACACCTATCTTCTTTTATACTTGGTGCTTTGTCATATTCTCAACTTAATTTTCTACCTTCATCCAAGTCTATTAGCTTTGTAGTTATAGCCATTACTTCTGAGAAGCTTTTTGGTTTCTTGGTAATTATCTTATCTTGTAACTTTTCTATCTGAGTCCTAGTCCTCAAAGCATCTATGGCCGCTCCACCACTTAGATGTTCGATTTGCATTGGTACTTTATTGAATCGATCTAAGTAGCTTCTCAAGGACTTATTCGCCTCTTATTTGCACAATCAGAGATCATTTATGCTTTTGGTAGGAGGAATATTTATGACAAGCCGAATTTTGAACTGCTCTACCGACTCTTTGAAGGATGAGATAGAATTCTTTAATAACTGATGAAACCAAATTTGAGCTATTTTTATAAGTGTACTTGGAAAGACTCGATATAAGATTGCATCATTAATATTATGGAGCATCATCTTTGTCTGAAAGGAGGATACATGATTTATCAGATCTCTAGTTCTATCATATGATTCTAACTAAGGTAATTTAAATTTGTGAGGAATCTCAGTTTTAATGATGCCATTGATAAAGGGGTTCTTCCATCCAATACGCATTCATCATCTTCATTCGGCCTAGTCCGAGTATTATGTATAGCTTCTTTTACTCGGTGACTGATTTCGAATTCCTCCAATAATAGGATATTAATACTAGATTCCATTTCTTAATCTTGCAGCTGCTTCCCTATTTTATCATCTCCGAGTTTTAGTCTTAAGGCATCACCAGTCACTCCCATAGGTGGCATGAAGGTGTCGGTTGGTCTGGAGACTCTTTCTATTTAAACATTGTCTTAAGTTAAAGCTTAAAGTTGCTGTTTTAAATTGTTTATTAAGGCTTCCTTATATAAAGGAGGTAGGTTAGTTGATTGAGTTAAATTGTGGTGTGCTAGTAATATTAGGGAAGTCTAGTAAACTATTGAATGACATAGAAAGAATTATTCTGCTTGTACGTTATAGGGGTGTGTAGTAAGGGAAAGTTGCACTACTCAATGAAGTTGGCAAGTTAAGGGTATGGCTTGGCAGAGTGAATGGCACTGATTGAGGTGGTTGTAATGAAGTGCTTGTGGATGGAGCATTAATTGTGAGGTCAATTTATTGGGATGTTTTGTTCGTTCCTATGGAGATTCCTAGGGTTATTGAAGGTGGACTATAAACCATTGAAGTTATAGGTACGAAAAAAAGTTTTAAGCTTTCAAGAAGTTGTGATTTTAATGAATTCGAAGGTGCTTCCCCATAGATGGTGCCGCTTGATAACTTGGTTCGGGGAGTCCTTCAAATCCTGCACACGTGTCCACAAAAGAGAGAGATAAAAGGGTGGGGGGTTTTCCCATAAATACTCCGATACTTAAGTTAGTAAAGACTTTGAGCAAATAATAAGCACAAAGTAAATATTGTATGTGTTGAATTTTATAAATGAATGAATAAGGAGCATAGGAGAAGTATATATAGGAAAATTATTTACTCAAACCTAGTATGATTTGGACTCTTTTAATGGAAGTTCTTGTCTTATTTAGGACTTAGTATCTTTTTTCTTGTAGAGTTGAATTTCCTTTGTCCATGTTGCCTTTTGATTGAACATCTTCTTCCTTGTAAATGTAGAGTTCTAGTCCTTTTTGAAGTAGGTTATGGATGTAGAATATCAAAAGATAAAAATGTTCTCATATATATCAGAAATAAAAGATTTTACTATGGTTGAGAGTAAATATAATTTACAAAAGGGATCAAAATATATAGTTTTAAGACGATATACAAAAGAAAGAATAGTTAAAAACATTTGTTTAGTTTTGGAAAACAAAACTTGTTTTCCAGAAAACTTTTCCAAGAAAACTGGAAAATAGAAGTTGTTATTTAGTCATGATATTTTCAAACTTTAGAAAACTATTTTTCAAATTTTCATGTTCTCTAAATTTTTTAATTAATATGTTAACATTTACTACAACCTTCTCAACCATCATTACCACCACAACCTCCACTACTACCACCGCCACCTGCTTTACCATCACCAGCACCTCTACCTTTACCTCCACCAACTTCCACCACCACCACCACCAACCTCCACCTTCACCACCACCACCACCACCACCACCTCTACCTCCACCTCCACCTCCACCACCTTCTCCACTACCACCAACCTCTACCACCACCACCATCACCACCTCCACTATCTCCACCACCACAACCACCACCACCATTACAATCTCATAACTTTGAATTGAAATTAATTAAATATGCATGATTTAAATTTTTTTATAAAATAAATAAATTTTAGATTAAATATTATTATATGAATCACAATAATTATTATTATATTTAAAAAATATTATAATAAATTTCATCAAAAAATTATAAGAATATGAAAAAATTGCAAAATAAAAATTAATTTTCTATTTTAAAAAAATGAAATAACTGGAAAATAAAAAAAATTGAAAAAGAAAAATAAAAAATATTTTTCCGTGTATTTGTATTTTTGTTTTCCCATTTAATTCATATTACCGACAAAAATAATGTTTATGTTGGCCTACAATCCAATTTTAAAAACATTGGCACGTAGGCCAGTCTCTTTATTTCGGGGATTGATGCAGTTGGTGCTGTTAATTACACGATCTAGACACGTAACTGCCGCGTGGCAACCAACTGCCAGTCAAATTATCAAACTGACCGACTCAAACACATCTTTCCAAAAAAAAAAAAAAAAATCCTCAATCTCAATCTGAATAAATAAAGCGTCCTTTTTCTTTTTATCCATCAATCAATCTCCCTAAAGTCCACAAGCAATAACTTAAAAAAACAAATTCAGTTATGAAAAAATTAATCCATTTTAAATATTAACTATAAATTTATAAAATAAATTTTTTATTCTTTTAAAAAAATTATTTTTATAAGACAATTCGTTGAAAGGGTGCATTCTATCATTACTTTATTTTTTACAAAGTAAAATATATTTTGTCAATAATCACCATTAGATGATAAAATACACTTTTATTCAATGGTGATAAAGACAAAGTAAAATAAAAGTAACTCTAAAATCAAGTAACCATAGAATTTCTCCCGTTGAATGTGTTAATTTTTTTTAGCAGAATATACAATTTCACCCCATTACTTGATTATTTTATGTTATCTTTTGATTTTTATTTTGTTTAATTTTACCTCTTAACTTCTATTTTTCACCAATTTCACCTCTGAACTTTTATTTTTTCACTTATTTAAATTCAGCTTGATTTAAATACACGTATTTATTTAGTGTGTAAGAAGGTTAAATAAATAAAAATAGAAATTAAGAGGTAAAAAATAATTAAATAAAAATCAAGAGGTGATATAGAATAATTAAATAAAGTTTGGGGGTAAAATTGTATATTTGGCCTAAATTTTTTTTTTTTTTTTATAGCATAACTTGATGACTTTTACAAGAAGGAAGAGTAGGATGAATGATTCGAACTGCTACCTGTAATAAAACGCTAAACTATCTAGTGGATTAGATATTAAATGTGTCGATTTTGATTTTTTTTTTATTGTAAAGCCTATTTATAATATTTAAAATAAAATATTTGATTTATAATTATATATTATAGATTTAAATTTTATCAAAACAAATTTATTTTAATTAATTTATAAATTATAGCTATTTATTTAAATAAATTTATAAATATATAAATAAATAAACGTATTGTATTTAGTGTGCAAGAAGGTTAAATAAATAAAAATAGAAATTAAGAGATAAAAAATAATTAAATAAAAATCAAGAGGTGATATAGAATAATTAAATAAAGTTTAGGGGTAAAATTGTATATTTGACCTAATTTTTTTTTTTTATAGCATAACTTGATGACTTTTACAAGAAGGAAGAGTAGGATGAATAATGATTCGACCTGCTACCTGTAATAAAACGCTAAACTATCTAGTGGATTAGATATTAAATGTGTCGATTTTGATTTTTTTTATTGTAAAGCCTATTTATAATATTTAAAATAAAATATTTGATTTATAATTATATATTATAGATTTAAATTTTATTAAAACAAATTTGTTTTAATTAATTTATAAATTATAGCTATTTATTCAAATAAATTTATAAATATATAAATAGTTTAATGATTTAATTTGATAATTATAATTTAAATTGGCGGAGTAAGGTTTATATCTACTTATTATATATACTTTTTCTTATAAAAATATTAGATTTTATTTCTATAGATAAATTAAAAAAAAAAACAAATCTCATAAAATACATACTACCAAATCCATTAAAAGTTCTCTTTCAAAAAAGAAAAAAAAATAGAAAAAATCCATTAAAGTTTGTACACGTATATTTCCTTAAGCAGATATCCTTAACTATAAAAATGCAGACTTTGGGTTTCAAAAAAAAAAAAAAATGCAGACTTTGATCCGTTAAACTATTGCATATTCTAATACACATTTTCATTGAAACGCATGATCACCGATCCATCCACAACTGCTCCTTCTTCTCCTTCTTCTCCTTCTCCTCCTTCTTACTTGGCCGCTTTCCATTCACTGCTTTCATTTTGTCATCGATGTCGTTTTCTTCCTGTTCAGTTAAATGTATTTGTTGACTGTGAGATTCCTATAATTACATATTTCATTGATTGATTCTTCAATTCATTTGTGGGATTTTGTTCCTTTTTTTTTTTTTTAGATTGGTTTCTTAAATTCATCTGCATAGGAATGCTCACATAAAGCTGTACAGTTTGTACATCATAAGCTTCTTTTTGTGCTGTGGCTTGTGGGTTACTTTTCTTCTTATCTTCCTTCGTCTTGCGTTGTTCATATATCTGTACATCTGTATATCATTAGAGAGGAAAATGAATATAACAGAAGTATCAATAATGCATCATGTGGGTATTGTACTGTTTGTGCTTTGGTTGCTTTCTTACTTCAATCAATGCCATCCAGTTGCCTACTTTATATCTCTGATGTATCTCTACTTGGTATGATTCTCTTCTTTTCTTTTTCAAATCGATCAATTCCTTGGTGGGTTTTCCGTTTTGTTTAACTTTATTTATTTATTTTTTTTGTCCAACAGGTTCATGAGAGGTATGTTATGAGATTGAGAAGGAAATTGCAGTTCCAAGAAAGAAAGCAAGCCAATCAGAAAAGAGTAATTTTTTTTTCTCCTTTTCTTTGGATTTTATCCGAATATTGAATGTTACTATTAATCATGTTATTTCAATTCATTTTGCAAAATTTTCAACTTTCTTCCATGAGTTCAGTAATGGTATATGCCTACTGTACGCTTTCAGTTGTTACGCACACTTTAACACTTGGTTGGTTACTTTTATTTTTTCTACAGGCACTATCTGATTCTGAAACCGTTAGATGGTTGAACCATGTTGTGGAAAAGATATGGCCCATATGTATGGAGCAGATTGCATCACAGAAGATTCTACTTCCCATTATACCTTGGTTCCTAGAGAAATACAAACCATGGACTGCTGTATGATTTTTTTTTTTTTTTCCCTAATACGCTAGTTGCCCTTTATGCTCTTTTGCTTTTTTGATTTTGATTGACCAAATGTGTCATTTTCTTCCATCTCCATTTTGTGTATTGCACAATAAGATTCCCCAGACAGCTATATATGATACTTTTAACCTGTACTTTATACTGGAAAAAATTACATGTCTTAGATTAGATCACTACATGGATATGCTAATTACATGATCATTTGAGAAATTCTACTTCTGACCTTTATATATGTAGCATAGATAATCTTTTTGTATGTAATGCTACCATTGAACTGCAATGCTAATTTATTTTTCCTTTTGGAAATTGTGTTATGAGATTTCTATTTCAACATGGCCTTTTTGGTGTTTAATGTATAAGCGGAAGAGCTCGAGGATGGTGGATTATTTGTTTTTAATGGTCAACTGACCAATATCTTAGAATGTATGTGCATGTCATGATTGCCTCAGAATCTTTTTTCTATTTTGCGTGACATGCTTTTATGATTAATTTGGGGGTTGCTGCTGATTGCATATGCTGAAAGTGCAGAAAAAGGCTGTGGTTCAGCACTTGTATTTGGGAAGAAGTCCACCATTATTCACTGAAATGAGGGTTCTTCGCCAATGTACTGGTGATGACCACTTGGTATGCATCATCTAGCATGTGGTTTTACTATGAACTTTCTATTTGTACTGTGTTTTATCATTTGTTCAAGGTAGAATGAAATGTGAAAATTACAGGTATTGGAGCTAGGAATGAATTTTTGCACAGCAGATGATATGAGCGCGGTACTTGCGGTAAAATTAAGGAGAAGATTGGGATTTGGAATGTGGGCGAAGTTGCATATGACAGCCATGCATGTCGAAGGGAAGGTACGTGGCATTCCATATTAAAAAGAAGTTACTAAATTACAACTTGTATTCATTTCAAAATGTCATATTGAACATGTAGGTTACTACTTTTGATGTGGGAAAGTTACATAGTTGAATCTTCTGGAGTATTTTGGTTATTTCTCTAGGTATTTTTTTGATATGCAAGTTTTCTGTGAGCCATTTCATCATTTTGAATTCAAGAGGTGGGTGGGCGAGTGATGGTGTATGCATGTAAAGTAATGCAACTGCCTCCCCCTCTCTCTCTCTCTCTCTAGAGTGGAATTTCATTTTATTATATCGAAGGAAAAAATCTTAATACTTCACAATCAGAAATGAAGAAATTTGCTTTTAGTTTTTTCGCTGATTTTTATGTATACTTGAAAATAATAAGTAAGAGGAAGTAATTCCTTATTATTTTTCATCAAGTGTCTAAGAATATATATACAAACTAGAATGATCATTTTCAAAGCTGTACAGTCTGATTGTCAGACTGTAAGGCTCTGACAATCAAACT
>CATIWK010521290.1:0-12321 GCA_949634005.1 Mallotus japonicus
ATATCAAGCTAATTAATTTCAGAATATGAAATTAAACTAATTAGCTTGAATTCTTCAATATTCAGCTCCATGCTTGCACTTGTGGTCAAATCCTCCATTTTACTCATCATGAATAGAACCAATGAATTTAACGCTTGTTTGAAGTTCTTTATCTTAGATCTGGTCATTGGCCCCTCATAGTGCAAAGAATCATTCGATTTGACTTGTTTACTTGGTGCCTTGGTTGCATCAGTTAGTACCCTAAATCCCATTATTTTCTACAAAATTTTACCGGGTTAATCATAGTACATGTTTATTCTTCATTTAGGACTAGAAAAACGAAACAATGCATGATTAAAACGTAAAAATAGATCAAATTTCGAACCAGACTACCTGTTCGCTTCGCTGAGGCGATGGCCTCTTCGAGGAGAGGCGATCGTCTCTTGCCTGATAGAGAGGCTATCGCCTATTGCATGAGAGGCGTTCGCCTTTTAGTCAGAGTGAGGTGGTTCGCCTCTTGGCAAGGGGGGATCACTTCCTGACAAAGAGGCGATCGCCTCTTGCTCAAGAGGCGATCGTCCCTTAGCCAGAATCTTCTACATTCCGCTTTTTTCCAAATTTTACAGCATTTAACTAATCAATACTAACTGAACTTCCCTGATTTCTTTGATAGCATGACGCACAGATGTTCAAGGGTGCTGGGAACTTCCATGGAGCTTGTGTCTTCTACAACGAGCTTACAGATGATCAGAGAGACCTGATCCAGGACATTGGATTTGAGGATTTCATCTTGTCTCTCCCTGAGGAGCAGGGGAAGAATGACTACCAGCCTCTTCATGCGTTGATGGAAAGATGGTTCGACATGACACATACCTTCCACCTTCCCTTCAAGGACTTGACTCTTGACCCGGTTGCGTTTGCTGCCATTACAGGGATTGCATGTGCTGGAGATTCGGTCCCCTTTAATGCGAGCTTGCATCGGATGATGGCTGAGGCTTTCACTTACGTTGATCGCCTCCTAGGCATGGTCCCAGATATAAAGGGGACATACACTATCAAGCTCGACTCGATTCAGAGCTTTTACACACGAGAGCGAGTCACGGTGATCACCACCCCATGAGAGATCGATCAGCTGGTACGAGCCTTCCTGGTGTACCTACTTGGCACTACTCTCTTTGCAGATACTGCCAGCTCTATCGATCTGATGTTCTTGATACCTCTTCGAGATCTCGACTTGGTGGCCACCTATGGCTGGGGTAGTTGTGCCCTTGCGTATCTATACTGCAGTATGGATGAGGTGATATGCGAGGCGAAGAGATTTTGCGACTTCTGGCACGCTACTCTGGTATTCTTCTTTTCTTCTATTTTTTTCCCTTCAAAACCCTACTATTATTTACTGATGAATTTCTCCTGCAGGTCTGGGGATTAGAGTTGGAGCTGATCACGGGGATCTTTCGTGTTGCTGATCATTTTCCTGCTATTCGGCGGTGGGGTGCTAGCCGTGTCTTGAGGAGGCACCTGGCTCACGTTCATGTTCACAAGGAGTGGTTGAATGCCCTGACTCCTGAGGTGGTACCTAAAATAAACAAAAAAACTCATTTAGTACTTTATTTGATTACATTTATTTACCCATTCCCTTCCTTACAGATACGGAGTGATCCATGGGGTCCCGAGAACCAGTGGAACCCCAAGATGGTACGCTCCAGGCCCCTCTCCCTGCAGAGGGTCTTGCTTCAAGGTCCCGATTTCCGGGTGTGGTACTTGGGGGAGAGGGTCCTCAACTAGAGCGGAGGCCCACGAGTCAGACGTGTCTTAAAGTCTCCTCCCCGTTATCTCTTCTGGGCACATGAGCTGGAGGGTGAGGAGCTCAGTCTAGTCGTCACTGGAGAGCCAACTATTGATCATACCGTGCGGGTGAAGAGCCAGTATCTGGACTTCGTCTGATCTCACCTCCTACATCGAGTCCTTTTCACCATCGGGTCCACTTCTCAGGTATGCTTTTAACTTTCATCTCGCTTCTTACTAGATTATCAGATTCTGATAAAGCTTTTCATCTTTAAGCTGCAACTGCTGGTCCTACAGTTCGGGCTAGGCCTCAGGCAGGGGAGAGAGCCCCTCAGAGGCCCCGTACAGAGCAGAGTGAGGCGGGTACATCAGCCGCAGCACAGCAGGGTGGACTTCCTGTTGGCCCTTCTAGTTCCTCTACTCCAGCAGTGATCAGCAGCCTTGCGCATGTACCTGACTCCTTGATTAGATGCTGGGTCCCCCTTGGGGAGATGTCTCGTCGGTTCCTCAGGTTGGATAAGGATCTTAATCCCACTTGCATCCTCCCAGGCACCACTCATGTAAGTTCATCTCAAACCTATATATTACATTATTCTAGAAATATTTGTTGATACTGATCATCTTGTTAATAATGCAGATTCCGCTAGAGCAGGGTCAGTACATGTACAGGCTGATCGAGGCTTAGAGAGACTACCTGCTAGAGGTCACTTAGTAGTGGAGGGTAAATATTCCTCCTATTCCTACATGTATGCATGTATATATGTCTTTCTTACCTCATACTTATGTGCAGGAACTAGATAGGGTGAGCCAGGAGAGGATCACTACCCTCGAGAGTCAGATTGAGGTTTTGCAGATCAAGGAGGATGAAGACGAGGACGCCGAGGAGGGAGCAGACGGAGGTGACCAGACTGCAAGTACTGTAGGCAATGGAGGTGACGTTGGGGACTTGGAGGGCACAGAGTAGAGTGTCTGTAGTTTAGGACCCCCCCTTTTGAGATATACTGACATTTACTGATTTTGATGCCTTAACAGTCGTTTTACACACATTTATTCATTCATTTCATTGATTTCTTCATAAACCGAACATCAGTTGAATCAATTACATTTATTCACACATTTAAGAACAAATGAATGTCTTTTGTGTGCATAATATCTCTTCCAACAGTCGAATTTCATATTTTCAGTTAAAACCGCGCCGTTTTCTCCCAAAATTACTGTCCATCGTCCTGTTAGAGAGGTGATCACCTCTTGGATCTCTGGTGAAGAGGTGATCGCCTCTTGGTTAAGGGGCGATCATCTCCTCGATGAGGCGATCGCCTCCTTAGCATTCTGCAAGCCCCTTCAAATCCTTAACTCTGTAATTTATCCTCCATTCCTCTCCTCTTCGTCCCATAACTCCATTTTCTCTCTTCAAAATTTCCAGAACCCTTAAAAATGACCGAAAGAAGCCTCAAACGACTATAATCCATCCTGAAGAGCCTAGATGGTGAATCATGGGCTAAATTGGAGCCGTTTCACCTATCGGTCTTCAGATCGCTACATGCCAAGAGAATCAACTTCCCCTTCCTCCATGCTATGGTTCAATCCTGGGATTCTCCAAAACACATTTTCTGATTTAGTTCCATAGAACTATGCCCCCTGTTGGAAGAATTCAAAGCTATACTCGGTCTTAGCCTGGATTCTACTTGCCAACTTGCAGTCCCCAACCTCGGGGTTCTGGACCCCCACTCCATTCAATATCTAATGGCTCGGATGCTCAATCTTCCACCTCAGTCTTTATCTGGCTTGATTCTCAGTTCTGATATCAAGTTGGAATCCTTTCTTGAAATCAACCCTGGTGTAGACAAGATGAAGATTTAATGGCCAAGAATGATGGCCCTCTGTTTGTATGCTCAGTTCCTGCTGGTTTCCCTTTCTAGGAATTGCGATTCTAAAGTCCTTCACATTTTGGGTCAAGTGGAAGCAGGGTTCAATCCATTTCCTCTCATCTTAGCAGAAACTATCATTGGATTGGATAACTTCTCATCATCCAAGTGATTCACTGGGAGTCCGCTGCTACTAGAGGTTAGTCTTCTCTTCTAACTTGTCTATTCTATCGCTCTGTCATTCTTGAATATTCCACTTGTCATTCTCGCAGATGTGGCTTCATGAGAAACTAGGACTACTAGAACCCCCTCAGAACACTGCACGCTACAAGGCCAAGCATTGCAGAACTAGAAGACTACATTCTTTTCTGGACAATATCCAAGGTTGGCTATCAACATTCCCTGACACTCTGATCCGATGGATGTGTTCATGGTGGAGAGTGCAACATGTGACCCTTCGTTCTTACACTTACTGTATTCCCGTCACCGGCCTCCATTTCACCATATTCTATAATCCTGCACGCCTCTGCCGATAGTACGGGCAAAAGAAACTCATCCCAGAGCTTGTGCATGAATTCGAACCGGAACCCCTTTCCCAGAACTTTCTGGACAACTTGGTTGCTACCTAGCCTTGAAGAGCTATGCAAAGGAGCATTGACTACCAAGGAGATCCATCCACCGATGATCAGTATTAGGCGTGGATTCAGTTGTAAGAGATAGAAAAAGATGAGTTTGTTAGAAGCAAAAGAACGAGAGAATTACAAGCATCGAGTGCTCAGAATGTTCATAAAAAAAAACAGAATTAGGTTATGAACTAAGTCATCTTTTCTCATTTGTAAAATAGAGTTTCCTTTTATAGTTAAACAGTTTGTAATAGATGCTTAATGCAATGTTTAACAGTAAGTAGAACAATCTGCTTCATTTAACTTAAACACAATATGCATATACATTTTGCTTCTGACATATCTCATGTCGTTAGTTGGGTTGCCCTTGTAAGTTTTCCAACTAACTATTTTTCGCTCTCTCTCTCCTTCTACATGTCCTTAACTTTTGCCTGGATCGCCTCTTTCAAGGTTTTCAATCCAACAGGACTTTTTTTATTTTTTCATTTTTCTAGTCTCTACCTTTTGCCTAGACAGCCTCATTTACGAGGTTTTCTCTCTAGCAAGACTCTCACAGGAAGTATTTCTTCAGCTTGTCAAGGTTGATGGGTTCTCTGAATTCATTCCCCTCCAGATCATATATGATAGCAGCGCCTTTGGAGAATAATTTCTTCGCTAAGTACGGACCTTCCCAATTAGGCTTAAATTTCCCTTGTGGGTCAGTCATGATCGGCTTTGTGAGTTTCAACACTAAATCACCTTCCTTAATCTTTCATGGCTTGACTTTCTTATTGTAAGCTTGGGCTATCCTTTTTTGGTACAGCTGTGCATGATACATAGGCTTCATCCTTTTCTTGTCTACAATGCAAGCTGTGCTAAGTGGCTTTCCACCCACTAATATTCGGGGATCTTAGATTCCAAAAGAACCCTTAATATCGAATCTCAACCTCTATCGGCAATACTGCTTCACATCCATATAGTATGGAATACGGAGTGACTCCTGTCGACATCCTAGCAGTAGTCCTATATTCCCACAACACGAACTGTAGATAATCTGCCCAGTCCTTATAATTCTCAAGTGTTTTGGACAAGATCTTCTTCACATTTTTGTTCGCAGCCTTTACCGCGCCATTCGCTTGTGGTTTATAGGGAGACGATCTGTGATGCTCAATCTTGTACTCTTGTAGTAAAGCAATGGTTTCAGCTCGAAAATTGGACACCGTTGTCGGTGACGACATGATGAGGCAATCTATACAGGTAAATTATATTTTTTTCAATACACCTTGCCATCTATTTCGAGCCAACAGTAGCGTAGGACTCAGCTTCAACCCATTTGGAGAAATAGTCGATAGCCACAATAATGTATCGATGACCATTTGATGTCGTATTTCCCCCATGATGTCGATTCCCCACACTGCAAATGACCATAGAGAAGTCATTCCCTGTAGTTTCATAGACGGTAGATGACTAACGTCACTATAAACTTGGCAGTTATGACATTTCCTCACAAACCTGACACAATCTGTTTCCATTGTTATCCAGAAATAACCCTGCCAAGCTATTTTCTTTGCTAAGACTATCCCATTCATGTGTGGCCCACATACCCCTTCGTGTATTGCTTCCATGAGCTTCTGAGGTTCATCTTTGTCAACACACCTCAGGTGGACTCCTGTTGGCATTCTCTTATATAGCATCCCGTTGTAGCTAATGAACTGTCGTGACAACATTCTTAACGACATTCTTTCTTTCTTTTCGGCATCCTCAGGGACTGTCCTGTTTCTAAATACTTCTACAAGTCGTAAAACCAAGGCCTTTTAGTAGCATCAACCGGCATGACCCTTACTTCCTCATAACAAGGGCTTCGGGATCTTGCTAGGATTAAAGGTTTGACCTCTGGCTGTTTTCCACTCTCCCACATAGATGGTAGAGTAGCTAGGGCATCCGCTATCTGGTTCTCTTCCCTTAGCAGGTGGACAAACTTGCACTGACTAAAGGACAGAGAAATAGTAGCCAAATAATCCCAATACAAGTGTAGTCTGTCCTCTTTTACTTCCCACTCTTTAGAGGCTTGCTTCACCACCAGCATGGAATCTCTGTATATGGTGACATCTTCTGCCCCTGTACTGCACAATGTTTCCAGACAGAAAATACAGGCTTCATACTTGGCTTGGTTATTCGTCACTTCAAACTCGAGTCTTTTCGCCATCGGGATCATTTCTCCTTTTGGTGTGATAAGAATTACACCAATGCCTGACCCTCAGCTATTCACTGCTCCGTCAAAATACAATCTCCATCCTTGCACTTCTATTGCCCCCAGATATTCATCAGGGAATTCCAGCTCCCATTCTCGTTCATCCGCTAATGGGCTTTGGGCTAAAAAGTCCGCTACTGCTCTCCCTTTCACCACTTTCTTTGCCACATAATCGATGTCGAACTCAGTGAGCAGCACTAACCATCTGGCTAGTTTTCCTGTAAGCGAAGGTGTCTGTTGAAGATACCTCAGGGGGTCATGTTTAGAAACTGCTTGCATGCTGTAAGATTAGAAGTAGTGATGGAGCTTCTTCGTCGCCCAAATCACTGCTAAACACGTCTTCTCTACCAAACTGTAATTGGCCTCATACTGCAACAGCTTTTTACTCAAGTAGTACACCGTGTTTTTAACTTTCCCCTCACTTTCCTGTACTAACATAGCCCCTATCGCATCCTTCTCAATTTCTAGGTAGAGGATCAAGGGTTTACCTGGTCTTGGTGGTTATAAGATCAGTGGGTTCATTAAATAATCCTTAATAGCTTCAAAAGCTTGTTGACACTTGTCATCCCAAATTACTGGCTGATTCTTCCTCAGAAGTTTGAAGATTGGCTTGCAAATCACAGTCAACTTAGTTATGAACCTACTAATGTACTACAGTCGCCCGATAAATCCCCTGACCTCCTTCTCCGTCTTGGGCGCATGCATTTCGTGGATCGCTTTAACTTTATCTGGATCAATTTCTATCCCTTTTCTGGCTAACGATGTGGCCTAACAATTTTCCAGATGTCACCCTGAAGATACACTTCTTTGGATTTAATCTGAGATCATATTTCTCAGCCTTGGCTAGGAACTTGTCCAGAGCTTCAAAATGACCTTCTCTGGTTGTAGACTTTACCATCATGTCATCAGCGTATACTTCTATCTCCTTATGAATCATGTCGTGCAATAAAGTAGTGGCCATCCTCTAATAAGTAGCCCCTGCATTCTTCAGCTCGAATGGCATGACTGTGTAATAGTAGATGCCCCACTCAATGGTGAATGAGGTCTTCAGCTTGTCGATCACTTCCATCATAATCTGGTTGTACCCTTAAAAACCATCCATGAAGGAGTAGATTGCACTGGAAGCTGCACTATCAACAAGGGTGTCGATGTGTGGCAGTGGAAAGTCGTATTTCGAACAGGCCTTGTTCAAATCTCTATAGTCCACGCACATTCTGACCCTTCCATCTTTCTTAGGAACCGGGACTATGTTCGCCAATCAGTGAGTGTCCTCTACTACTTCCAGGAATTTTGCCTTCAGCTGCTTCTTTACTTCTTCTTTGACCAGAAGAGCCCATTCAGGTCTTAGCCTCCTTTTCTTCTGTTTTATCGGTGATATATGAGGATACGTAGGGATTTGGTGCTTTGCGATTTCCCTATCAATGCTCGGCATATCCTCGTAACCCCAAGCAAATACTTCCTATCTTTTTCTTAACGTTTCTTTCATTTTTTCCTTCTTATCATGAGTTAAATAAAAAGCAAGCAATATATTTTTAGGGTTATCATTTTTGCCCAAATTAAATGATTCATTTTGTGTGGAATTAATGTCAAACATATGCATGAAATGATCATTACAAATAGAATAACCACTAGGAAACACATCGCACAAATAAGAAAAGTTAGACTTTATTGCATTCATCTTAGAGAAAAAAAAATCATCAGTTTCAAACAAAGAAGCTAAAGATACATCGAGGTCATCATAAAAAAGATCTACGATGGAGTTTAGAATATAGGTCTTGAGATCCATCTCCTTGTCCAGACCATCGGTGTCTTCTGCTTCCGGAGCAGCAATGTCCTCTTCAGGCTCCTCTTCAGCCACTATCAGTTCTTCCAAGGGGACATCTGTAGTGTCAGCCTTTTGCACCCTATTCATGTACTTAGTAAAGATCTCAAACCCCAGAATCACCTCTTCGGCCATCAGGATAGGTTCTGGAGCCCCGCTGTAAGGATAGCTGTTGCCCTCCTTCACAAAAGTCTCTCGCAGAACCTTTCTCTTATACATGGCTTCCTCTTTCTCGAGTTGGTCCCAAATTTCAAGTTCCTGCTCAGGGCCACCATCTCCTTCGTACCCTATTTCATGCTACAGGATCAGCGTTTCATACTCCACGTGTTTTGGCACACCCTGTTGATTCTTCCCTAATCCCAAACCAGGAAAGAAATCCATGTTCCGCATCATGTCAATAACCTTTTTACTCATTTCAGCCTTATTATAAATCACATAGACTTCAAAGCTGGGACTTATAAGAATTTCTTTGGGTGCCAACTTCAACGCAGCTACAGCAGCCTTCGTTTTCGCTGATATAGTGACAACTTTATCGTCATACGAAAACTTGATCTTCTGGTGAACAGTGGATGGCACACCACCTAGAGGATGGAACCAGGGCCTTCCCAACAGAATAGTAAAGGTCATGGGGATGTCAATCACATGTAAATCAACCCAAGCCTCAATGGGTCCCGTCTTGACCAATGCTCTGAACGTCCCTTCTCGTATCGTCATAAGCTTTGATAACTACTTCGGAAGGCTTCAGATCGGCTACAGCTAATCCTAACTTCGATAAGATCTTCAACGGGTATACATTGATGGCAGAACCATTATCCACCATTACACAGCAGGTCATCTTCCATTTCACCTCAACTTTGATAAATAAAGCCTTATGGTGGTCCCTTCCTTCTAAAGGTAGATCATCATCTGAAAACATGATGGTTCCTTGGGGAGTTTCCATTAACGAGCCAACCATCTGTTCAGGTGTACACCCCATAGAGATCTTCCTCTAATCTAGAGCTAGTACCAATGCTTCCCTGTGGTCCCTGGAATGCATAAGCAGCTCCCAGATGCTAGCAATTATCTCTTCTTTCTTAGCCTTTCCTTCTGAGCTTTCCGCCTCTTCTTGCTCTGATTTAACAGGTTCGCTTTCTCCTGCCTTCTCTTCAACTTTTCCAATCGGTTGATTCATTCTATTCTCTTTGTCTTTCCACAGATCAACCCGCCCCTCACTCTCATCATCAGAGCTCCAAATGTCTAAAATACGCACTGGAAGCTCTACAGGTTGATCTATCTAGCTCAAATCTTCTAGTTCGGGTTTTGATGTTTCAGGAGTGGTGTTGATAAAGGAATTAAACATTTGTTCCTCCATCAAACTGGTACCAATCATAAGGATGGGTGCATTTGGAGGTGGGGTAGCTCGATAATTTGGCAATGGATTGTTCTGGGTATTTGGCTTTCGGCTTTCTGGGTCGGTAATCTTTCTTGCATCAATTAAGTCTTGAATCTCATATCTCAACCGGGCACAGTTGTCAGTTTTGTGTCTAACAATCTTGTAGAACTTGCAGAAAAGTTTCGGGTTGGCATTTGGTACAGGTTGTTGTGAGGCTAAAGGCCACAGCAGGTTCTTCTCGATTAACTTTTTAAGAACCTTAGAAAGAGGCCACCCCAAATTTGAGAACCTTTGGGGCTGCCTTACTGTGTTAATTTGCACACTACTACTTGGTTGTGGCCTAATAGCATCTATCTGTACGTTGCTGCTCGAACCGGCTCCTTCCTTGCCCCCTGTTCTTCCCTTGAAGAATCTTCTCTCTTAAGCTAAGTCTGACTCTTTTTGGACCCTAAATCTGTATAGCTCTTCAAAGTTACGAATTCCTAGGTCTCCCAGCTTTTTAGATAGCGTCGGAATGCAACCCTCTATAGCTATTATCAACTGATCCGCCTCGGCAGGTCTATGTCTCATTTGACCTAGCTTCTCCCTCCAACGGGTTAGATAGTCAATGAAAGACTCGTTGAATTTCTATTTAGTATTCTGTAGATCTCTCAGTGACACTTCCAGCTGGACATTAAGGCCGTATTGCTTCACGAATGCAGCACATAACTCATTCTAATCAGATTGGACATATGGATCCAGAGCATAGTACCACCGGATCGGTGCACCTTCTAGCGACATAGGAAATTGCTTGACAATTTGGACCCTGGACAAATCGGTGGCTTTCATGTATGTCGTATATTGCTTTAAGTGCAAATGTGGATCATCAGTCCCTGAGTACTTCTTCATGTTAGGGAATTTGAACTTCTGAGGCAGGGGATCATCCTCCTCACCCACGGTCAAACTGGTATAATCCATCGAAGTGGCCATGCCCTTCTCCTTCATCATTACTTGCATCTGGGTCACGGCCTTAGTCAGGTCCTTAGCCCAATCAGGTTGTTCTCTTTCCTCTGGTTGGCCTATATTCCTTCAACTTACTGGGTCAGCTAATACTGTAACATCGTCTTTTTCTCTCTCTCTTATCGGGATTTCAGTATCCAGATCAATCGAGACGGTTGGTTGTACTGGCTATTTTTCTCTGATTACTTGGTTATTTCCCCCCATCATTTCTTTCATCATAGATCGGGTTTCAGTAATCACCTTATCTTTAACTGTGCTTTAAAAGCTTCAGGATCAAAACTGCCTACTATTATTGTTTCCGAGCTTTTGACTAAGCGGGCAGAAATAGAGCGAGTCCACACATATGAACTTGAAGGATCTATAGCTGCAAGACCACAAGTCAGAATTATGCATGACGTGTATGCGTGATATGCAGGCTTCTCTCATCACTGAAAGCAAGAAGGAAACAAAAACATCTAATTTACATATAACAGAGAGCAAAGCACAAACCTTCAAAATGAATAATCTCCACCCTTATTCCTCCCTCACACGTATTCACTGGCGAGTTTCTTATCCTAGGATTGTTGGCTTGGGTTTTAATTATCAACAGGGGATAATAAAACCGACGTATGCAAGAAACTCTCAAAATGGATCAAACAAGTGAGATCAAATCCTACCTTGTCAAGATCCATTTACAATGGGCCAAGAATGGGCATGAGAGGCCCATTTTGGCAATGTCCACTAAAAATGGGTTAGGAATAGGCATAAAGGCCCAACTTGACAAAGCTTGTTTTGCGAACAGGCTTAAATTTTATTTTGAGATTTCATCAAAGGGCATAAAACACATGCATTCGGGAACATTCCTAATGAAAATTGCTTAGTCACTACATGAGCTTGAGTCTCGGGTAGCAGGCTTCGGCTCTCACAACTATATACATCCATATACGTCTCCCCACTAAAGGGTCCGAGCAACGCAGATAGTACGTGTCGTGAGTGGTAATAGGCGATATTCCACCACCAGGTTTGAGTGAAACACAGGTAGAGAAATATGGACTATCATCGGCTTAATAGGGACTAAAGTGCTCATTGTGTACAAAACGTGTAGTGAATGAAAGCAGGAATGCAAAGGAAATCAAGGAATAATCAAAGATGATAAATCACAAACATTGGAATCAGTTTCTCTATCCCCAGTGGAGTCGCCACTGTAGGCGACGGGGTTTAGTGCGTGCCCAAGTGTTGGCAACCACGACACTGTGTGGGCTCGAGGCCCACTAGGAAATACGAGTTAGGTCTAAGCCTAATCGGAGATGGAGTCGGCACCCGAATAAAAGCCGGGATACACTTATACAGCAACTGGATTCCACGGAGGTGCCCAGAAGCAGTCATCAGAGAACGAGTTCAGAAACTGGGTATGGACTTTTGAATGTCCACCCGACATTACGATCGGCCTCCGTTTATGTTCGTGATTTATTACCCTTAATTATTCAATTACTTTTTTATTAACATACAAATATTGGTTTCCTTCAAACGATTGTCAAGTTTTACACTTAAGTTCCAAGTTTGCACATTAATCTCATTTCATGCACTTAAGTCCCAAAAATCATCAAAATTATAATTTACAACCATACATTCCAAAAAGGTGGGGAAAAGGATTAAGGGTTACAATG
>CATIWK010521295.1:0-15290 GCA_949634005.1 Mallotus japonicus
TATTTTTTATTTTTTGTTTTTAGTCTTGGTTTTGGGTATTGATATATATATAGGCAGTGTGCTCTATTTCAGAGATTATAATTAACATATTTAAATTATATAACTCATATTAGTTTTAATAAATAATAAAAATTTCAGATATGCTAGAAAAATATTTCAAAATATAAATTTGTATATTTATATATATTAGTTTGATATTATTTTTCCAACAATAAATACTTACTCAAAATATCGTATTCAGATACTGTTTTGAGTTTCATTTACTGTTTTGAGTTTCAAATACTGTTTTGAGTTTCAGATACGAATAACATTCAGATAATATACTATTTTTAATGTATCATATACGAATAATATTCGAAAAATATACTGTATTTTTGACATATAAATTTATATATTTTTTTATATATATATTAGTTTGATATTATTTTTCCAACAATAAATACTTACTCAAAATATCATATTCAGATACTGTTTTGAGTTTCAAATACTGTTTTGTGTTTTAGATACGAATAATATTCAGATAATATACTATTTTTAATTGTATCATATATGAATAATATTCGGAAAATATACTGTATTTATGAGTTTGAGATACCGTTTTTAATTTTCAATTATTGTTTTGAGTTTGCGATACTTATTTGAGTTTCAGATACTGTTTTTGAGTTTCGGATATGAATAATATTAAAAAAATATACTATTTTAATTGTATCATATAAAAATAAATTCAAAAAATATACTGTATTTATGAGTTTAAGATACTGTTTTTAAATTTTAGATATTGTTTTGAGTTTCAGATACTTTGTTGAGTTTCAGATTCTTATAATATTCAGATAATATACTGTTTTGAGTTTCAGACACTGTTTTGAGTTTTATATTCTTATAATATTAAGATAATATACTCTTTTGAGTTTCAGATATTGTTTTGACATTTAGATTCTTATAATATTCAGATAATATACTATTTAGATTGTATCATATATGAATAATAGTCAAATAATATACTGTTTTTAAGTATCATTCTTATTACTTTGTAAGCTTGTTGTGCAACAAAAATTTTAATTAATAATTTTTGTTAATTTTTAACATAATTGGACAATACAGACCCAACTTTTAATCATTTAACACAAAAATATTTCCTTTTTCTATTAATTTAGACATCTTTAACTTGTAAGTCAAAGAAGCCTTCTTTATTTGTTCAAAAAAAAAAAAAACACTAAGGATACGCAAAATTCTCAAAGAAAGAAAATCTCCAATTAAATTATTAACAAATAAAAAAGCACAAATTACCTTGACAATTCCATGAACATATATATAAATCACATGTACAAAGAATCATTGAAAAAATTGATTCCAAATATGAAACAAAAAAAATGGAAAAAAAACAAAGAAGAAAAGGAACATGAAAATTCCAGTTCAACTATGCTTAGTGTGCAGAACTATTAATTAAGTCTGACAAGAATTCAAAAAATATTGAATCTCACAAATCTTAGAAATACAGTACTGAAATTATAAAGAAAAATTTATTAGTTTTGCTACTGAATGAGGAGAAAAGTAGAAAAGCTAGGCACTTTATGGGTCAATGAATTGGACCAACCAAATAATGTCAAAAGCAAATCATGCCTCACAATTGCTGTATGTAGATGGGCATACAAGCCTAACAAGTGTCTTCTTGTGGTGAAGGGAATAGAGAAGGTGCATATAGAGTGGAACAAAACCAAAAAAAAAAAAAAAAACACAATGATACACGTGAAGAACAAGTCTTGCTATATGTGTTTGGCTGCAACATGAACGAATGTCTGTTTCCTCTCCCACACAAGCTAGAAGCCCATATGACGAGATTCGTAAGGTGATGATCATGCTAGCCATGTGGTGATGACGAGAAACAAACCAGAGATTGAAACAAAAGGAAAACTTTTCTTCAAGAAAAGAATAAAAGCAGTGATTAAAGTGGGTCATTTTATTAGAATAATGGTTGAAAATCTTGTCAGTTATTATTTTGTTTCAACCTCTCTCTGATCCTTGTTGCAGGTCACAACCTGAGTTGCATTATTCCTCAATTCGTCGCTAAATGGCTAATAATTTCAAATTACAAAAAAACACTTTAATTAATTCTCCATTGTCAAACCACAGATGAAACATAAATAGAAAAGTGTGCAGTGTTAGATATACTGTTCTAATCTATGTAAAAGAAAAAAATTGAAACTGTGGTTAATCACATGAACTCATAAAAAAAAAAAAATGAAAATCAAAAACAAAAAACAATCAATCGATCTTCGCCCAACGGAGAAGGAGCAAATACCGACCAGCAAAGGGAGATCAAGACGATGACAAATAAAGGAAACCAAGGACGAAGAAGGAATAAAGGAGACCAAGCAAACCAGCTGGAGAAGAAAGGAAGAAGAAGGAAGAAAGGAGACCAAGCAAACCAGCTGGAGAAGAAGAAGGAAACGCAAAAAAAAAAAAGACGGAAGAAGGAAAGGAAAAAAAGGGACACGCGTGTAATTATTTGGAAAGTTAAGACACGTGTAATTATCATTAAACATGGGGTAATATGATATAAATGATTTTTTTTTTTTTTGACATTTATGTAAACATTCCTAAAAAAATTAGAAAAGTGGGCCTTATTGCCACATGCATCCTTTTAATCATCATGTAAGTGGAGCCTACAAGTCCACATAAGCCAAATTTAACGGTGGTTTTGAATCTCTATTAACGGAGGGTCCAATATATGCTGGTTTGAAAAGAAAAAATTTCAGTTAGAAACAAAAAAAATATAAAAATCCAATTCAGCCTTTGAGTAAAAATTGAGGGTTCAATTTGTACCTTTGGACATGTAGAAAAAATGAGAAGATAAGTAATTTATAAACACACATAAAAAATGATAGAATTCAATAAAAAAATTTTAAGTCTTTACCCAATTTTTATAAGTATTAATTATCCTACCCTCAATCGTTTATCCTCCTTTAACCTCGAACTAAATGCAACCTAAATTAAATTTATGTCGTATAATAGGTGAATTTTCACTTTTTAAAAACTATTTAATTATTTTATATTAGTAATTTTATTAAAATTACTTAATTGATATATTTTAATTATTTTATTTTATTTATATTTTATAAATTTTTTACTTTTAAAAGGGAAATTCTGATGTGACTTTCTTTTTTATTTACTTTATTTTTATCGCCATTGAATGAAAGTATATTAAATTATCCAATAATGATTATTAACAAAGTTAAAATTACTTTATAAAAAATACAGTAATTATACACTGCACCTTTTTAAAAACCACTTAATTAATATAAACTTTTTTATTTTAAATATATTATATTTCATATTTCTTACAGTTCAAATTTCTATCTGTCTATCAACTAATATCATTTTTTTTTTCATTTTTTTTGGTAATCCATATGTATAACAGTTTCGATTTGCAATAATTTTGATCGACGGTTGCTGCTAATAGCAAGAACAACATTGTGCACTGTACATCAACAAACAAAAATTCAGAGAGTAACGCTGCAACTTGACAAACATTTCCCTCCAACATGAAAATTTTCACAATTAACACAATAATATATAAACTAGATGTGAATGTACAGCATCTAGACAAGCCAATAAGGTATGATAATAGGAGTCGTACTGCACAGGATAAAAAATAAAAATATAAGATGCATCCTAACAACTAAAAATGGGGGAGAATTTTTTGTTTTATAAGTCTTTTTTCTGTGTGTGTTTATAGTGAGGTCATATGACCTAAACTTCAATAGACTGCACAACAGAGGCAGTCCTCCCTTTTAAATCAATAACGGCAGAAGTCATACCTGCACCTCAAAATGCCTCACTGGCTTTTTTTTCATAAAGTCTTTTAACATGGAAAGAAATTAATCAAGAACCAACATAAAGAAAATAAAGTACATACCGTGTTTGGGCCTAGGAACTGTGACTATAAAAATCAGACGAGCCTTAGAAAATTCTATAGAACCCAGCTCATCCATGAGTATTAATGGCTTCCCACAGCAAATTCTTTGGAACAGGGTTGGCCAAGTCTCTAGCCTGCAAGGCAGCGGTCCTGAGAGTCCTGATTGTGCGTACATTGGCATCCCAAAATGACAAACTCCTGTAAGGCAAATTGTGCTTCTTGCATAGATCCCTTACCAATGGCGAAACCCTTCTCAATTGGCATCTTGGCAACCGTGGAAACAAATGATGCTCTAGCTGAAATTGTAAACCACCGTATGCCCAATCCATCCAAGATGAGCATGAAATATCCAAACTTCCTCTGGTCTGTTTCTCAAACCAATCATTCCCAATTGGAGGTCCTAAATAGACATCAGCTGAGAAATGATTCAAACAAAATTGGACATGTTGTAGTGAAGTAACAGCGAAAGAAGTAAAGACAAACATCACCCTCTCTGGCCAATCAGGTAGAAAAGAAACCAGAAGAGGAAACCAGGTCCAAAAGACGAGGATTCCCATGATGTTAAGAGCTCTGTCGGGGACTTTTCGCGTTGAAAACAATAACAAGAACGTTTGTACATACAAATTAATCCTCCCAAAAACCATCACAGGATAAAAAGTCCAATGCTGGTAGCTAATGAGAAATCTTGCTAATGGATCAAAACTAAGCTTTCTTCCATAAAAACATGATCTAATGGAATCGAAAAAACGCGAAGATACTGCAAATACTGGAATGTGTTGAAGATCGGGATCAAAATCAAGACTGTTACAGGCAAGGTGATGTGCATTATGGGTCCACTTCCACCAAGCAATACTTATCCCTGTCAGGCAATTACCAGTTAAAAGCTGAGCAAGTTTATTAAAACCACGACTCTGCATTACCTGGTAATGACCTGAATCATGACCAATATATGCACCTTGAATCCAAAGTGCACCTAATAAAACAGCAGCACCCATATGAGCCCAAAAACTCTGAAACCACAAAACACCATAAACAACCATGCATAACAAGAGACACACTGATGCCACTGCATACATAGCAACATGCCCTTTCTTGTCAAATAAACCTAGTTTGGAAAACTCTGAATATAGCTTCCTATAATCTCTTGACATCTCAGATACCTCAAAATCTTCAAGATAATACCCTGTAAAAAGATTGTCAAGATGTTTCCAGGCCGTGCCAGGATGGTAAGCAATAAATGCATCGGTTACATCAAGACCAGCCAGATTCAAGAGAGGAGTTTCACCACCAGGATGATCTTTCATCCAATCTGTTACATTGTAAACCTTACCCTGGATTGAGATCCACAAATCTTCAGGCTTGTTGTGCTTTTTAAGCTCCTCGCTTGTAATGTATTTCTTCTCTACCGCCATTGAAGCGTAAAACAAAACACCTGTTGTTGGTATTTGATACCTGATGAAGAATGAAGATAGAGAGCTTAACAAACCAAATCAAGAAATCTCCCTTTTCTTTAAAAGAAATTGTTATATAATATATTGGGTGATTTCGCTTAACAAAAACACCCCATCAACAGCGATTTCCGATTGGATCTGGTCTCCCCTTTTTTTTTTTTTCCTAAAGCTTTTAATGGTGCTATAAAACACTTCCACTCCTGTTTTAAACTCGTTTATATATAATGCGATCGACGCGGTTAAGCCGTTATTTTTTCTTCTTTTAACCTGATAAGCATGCGAGGTAAGTCCAATTATATCCAAATTTTGAATTACCTGGACAAGTTAGGAATTCACCGTAGGATTGGATAGATGTGCTGGTGATGGAAATCAACGGACAAGATGATGACAGAAATTTTTTTTTTTTTTTCCTAGTCATTTTTGGATGTTACGTTGTACAGAGAGAGATATTTTGGGAAACGATGGGTGGCTGAGGATCACAGCACAGGCACAGGTAATACATTAATAATATATGGTACAGAGATTCCTACGGTGTTACTTTTCAGTGGATTAGGTATATGCCAGATAATTTTTCATTTCTTAATTTCTCTTCTGCCAGTAAATCAACTAATGCATCCCATAAAAAAACAATATTGTATTTACCAATTGAAATTTAAAATTTAAAAATCCTAGCTAAATTCTTGACATTAACAATTAGTAAGAACTTATCAATGTAATTGGTAAAATAAAACTAATAAGATTAAAATTATGAAAAATTTATCAAAAGGTTGAGTAGATTTGTAGTATTACTCTCTTCAAGACATGTATAAATTAAGCATTCACTTCCTCTCCCCTCAGTTCAAAAAAGTTACAAAAAAATTATATATAATTATTTAAAATTAATTGAGTCATCAACTAATCTCTTTATTATCATTAAAAAGTATGATAAAAGTTAATTTTTTTCCTTAAGTATATAAGTGAATAATATTTAATAAGGTAATATAAAAAAATAAAAAGAGAATGAAACAACAGAAAAGGAATGTAAACCAAATAAAAAGAATGATTTTAAACATTTATGAAAGTCAAAAAAATTGTGCGGCCATATGAATCATGGAAATTAATGAAAGGAAAATAATTTCTAACTACAAATCTAATTTTACATGGAAAATAAAAAAAAATCTAATTTGACATGTCTACTTATTTAGAATGAATGGTAAAATATCTTATTTTAATAATAGGATTTAATTCTTCAGTGCTCTCTCATTTTCAGTCATACTAATTGTTAAAAAAAAATCTAATTTGACATAAAAATTCAAAAAAGATATTGGGACTTAAAATCCAACTCATGGCGCCCACTAAGGGGGGACATCGAATCAAGCATGTTTTCAATCTGTTTTAGAAAACAAATTATGGCAAATGAAAATGATGGAAAAAAAATGATTGCTGTCATCTTTTATAAGTCTCAAATTTTAGAAAATTAGAGAGAGAAAAAAGAAGTTCCTATAAACTAAAGCAAGAATTGAAGGTCTTTCTTTTAAAAAATTAAAATTAATTAGTAAATAGTAATAGTAAAAGTAAAGTTTAATCCTTTGTGTACCTAAATAATGAAAACACCGTGCCAACAATGAAGTCACATATTGAAGGAATGATTGTGTACTACTTCAAAAATATAAATTCATCGTGTTATTAATCTGTTTTTTCTTTTTGAATTTCAACTTGCATTTTCAACTGATTGAAAATTCAATTTTTTTATGTACCGTTTAATATCTTTTGTTTCCCGATGTAATATTTACATTCATTTGTGTATTGGTGGTTTATTTATAAATATTTATGATTTTTTATAATTTATCTTAATTTTAATTTTATCATAAATATTTTAGTTTTATTTTTTTTATCAATATAATAACCCGTTTCAATCAAAAATTAATATGAAAATCTTGACATGATATCTTCAATAATGATATATTACTTTAGATGTCAACATATATATAATATATATATATATATATATATGACATAATTTTTATCTAAACAAAAAAGACACAATTTTCTTGTAAAAATCATATTGCCTTCTAAACAGTCAATTTAACTCTAATGACAAATAAATAATAAATTATATTCATTAAAAATTATTTAAATTTTTAAAATTTAAAATAAATTTATGATAAATCATAAATATTTAATTTTTTTCACCTAATAACCTTTCAAATATAAATGTATCAAAATCCTCTCATTAATTTGTCATTAAATGATCCGTTAATTCAGTTGTTTTTTTATTTAATTTACCACCTAATGGCAGTAGCTATTCCTATGTGGAATTGTCCAAAATGCATTAATATTAACATGTAGTATATTTTTTTGGAAAAAAGTATATAATTAGATATTTTTCAGCTATTGATCTATAATTTTAAATATTTAAAAGTAGATATGTGTGTGGTGTGGATAAGTGTAAGGTTTTCGTGGCGTTCCATCTCTGGTCTTGGATTCCACATCGCTAACTTAAAATGTGTGTAGCATATATATCATTCCGCGTCTAACAAAATTGTCATGGTTTTATTAGATGACGCGTGGTGTCACTGTGCTCTGTGTGTGTGTTTTAGGTTATTAAATTCTCAAAAAAAATATATATATTTAAAAGTAGGTAGATTAATGGTAAAATTAAAAATTACTATTATATTAATATTTCATCTAAAATAATAATATTATTAGCTGACTAAATACTAATATATATATATATATATTGGTAAAGTCTCAACAGTTTATATTAATTGATGCACACTGATGTCACAAGTGAGACTTCAATAATAGGGTGGTCAATAGGGTTGCAAAACCAGCCATTTTGCATAAACACCCCATTGATTGGGTCTGTAATAATCCTGTTGAACTTTCTATTCTGCTTTAATATATATATATATTTTTCCTTTTGACTGAAAAAATGAGACTTCAATAATTTCTTTAAAAAAAGGGAAAAAAAACCTAAACATATGAGTTATTCTAAGCAAAATAAACGAAAACTAAAGAAGCTATAGTCCACTTCAAAGAAATCGACAGCTTTTTTTTTTAAAAGGAAGTGCACCAAATGCACATCAAGAAAAACACTTTACAATTTCATTATTTTCAGGGCGCAAACTCATGTGATGTGAGTCTCTACTCTCTTATCTTCAATCTTTATGTCTTGCTTTGCATTTTTGCAAAGCTAAGCGTGCGTCCCACTTTTTTTTAGCTCATAATGCCATCCACTTTTTTTTTTTTAGTGTTTTTCTCAGCTTAGAAGTTATGTTTTGCTACTGTTTGTACCAAATTCAGAGTTTTGATGAAAATCCATGATTTGTTTAGCCCATAATCCAAATATAAATTGATTAATTTAATTAATTAATTAATTAATCTGTCAATTACGTAAAAAGGAGTTGAAGAGAAATGGAAACGTGGGAAGACGGTTGAAGAGAGAAGAATAAAGGGAACTAACTTCTACAGAACAAAGGAACCAATCTCTACATCCAATACAACTTAGAAAACAACAAGCAACCATCAATGGAGTTTCTTTTATTTTTTCAATTTCAGTTCTCTGTGAATATTCTTGTTTATTCAGATTTCGTTTGCAACTAGTTCTTTACTCATTTCAGTGAAAATCTCTATCTTTATTTTCAATTACATTTAAAAGGAGCTTCACCAAAATTTGAGAACACAATGTCAAAAGTAATAGATCCTTTGAAGGAAGTTAAAAAGAAAAGATTTGAGGAAGGGAACCTAACGATTCCCTGGAATTTGAAAAAAGTAATTAAGTGTAGTTGGAGAATTACACAGAAGGAGCATCAAAGGGCATCTTTTCTATTATGTGGGAAATGATGAAAAAGTGAAAACTACAGAGTAAGGTCGTCATCACGGTCATTTAAGGAGAACTCCCACTCTACTAAGTGATATAGAACTGAACTATAACTATTTTAGTGAGTTTTCCATAGATAGGCTTTAGGGCCTATTTTCTTGTAAATATTTTCTTAGGTTTTAATAAAAGAAGGTAGACCTATTGGCCACCTTTTTTTATCTGTGTTTGTTGATTGTTGTTTAAGTTCCTTAAAGAAATTTCAAACAGAACTCATAAGTAAGTTTACACTTGATCATATCATCATCACAGCAAAGTTTACAAAGTCTAAGTCATAGCAGATCACCACGGTTATCAAGATCATCAAAGTACAATGCAATGCGTAAAGCACACATATGGTTGCATGACTGTAATGCAAGAAATGGCTGCATGATACACGCAAATGAAACATGGGTGAGATCAGAGATCTCTAAACAAAGAGGCTTTTTAGCCTGTTTGTAATCCAAGCTCAGGGTATCTGTAGCAGCTATAAATTATACAGATACGCAGAATGCAAGAAATAATCAAAAGACAGACAAAATGGCAAAGAGAACTCCATTAGATCATCTAACAATATCCAAGCAAACCATGGAGATCTATGAAAAGAATTTCTAACCCAGAGAAGTCTATCATTTGATTCTTTTTGTTATAGGTTATTGCAATATTTTCTTGCACAGTCTATATTGGTTATCTAAGAAAGCTTTCAACCTAGAATTTAGAGAACTCACTTTGATGGTAATTGAGTTCGATTATCCAGGAAGAAAAGTAGACAGAGAAGCACAAATGTTGTTGGTGATATCTGCAAAAATCAGGTGCATGCGTTCCTTAGTAGTTCTTCTCATGTGGTGCAATAATTTTTATATGTTTTCTTTAATTCTTTTATTTACATGGTCTGCCACAAAATTTTAATAAATAAATTGATTTTTAGATTTAATTTTCATTTAAATGCATCCATTCTGTATCATGCATAACATTATCATCATGCTTCAAAATTATAGATATGCATAAGTAATTCATTTAAAAAAAAAAAACATTTGCATACATGAGTAAATTAGAATTATCATTCAAAATTATTTTAATATCTTGCATCATTTTGCATGGTTAATTAGCTAGTTCATCATAGGAACTTATGTTAAGATTTAGTTAATTTGTTATAATTCATTTTACATACATTATTATTTTTGTGTTTGATTAATGTGCTTAATAAGAATTTGTTTTATTTTAATTGGTGACATTTATTTCATTTTATTTAATTTAATATTATGTTATCCAAAACATAGCAAATAGATCATCATTATTTTTAATTTTCATAGTAGCGTTTAATTTTCTATTATTTTTAATTCCTCAATCATGCATCATATTTCATTTTTGTTTTTTTTACATAAATAGGAAAAAAAAAAAGACAGAGCATTTTGTTTTGAAACAAATGGCATAGATGTAAATAGAGGAAATATGGAGGGCAACTCAACTTGGGAAAAACTCCAACAGACAAAGAGGGAGCTGTCAGCTTGAGCTCCGGTCTCCTGGTGCCTCGCCGGTCGAGCAAGCGAGGTGTTCTCAGTGTGGCAAACGGCAAGAAAGCTGCGAGAGATGCAGTTGTCGGAGTGGACGCCGTCAAAGAAGCTGACGAGGAGCTGAGGTAGTCGTTCCCGTTTTCAGTTGCAGGTTTAGCCCTTGCGACAGTGGTCCACCTAAGCTCCAAAAAAGCAGCACATGCCGGTAAGAGGGTACTTGTTGACGTTGCCACCGATGCTGGCAACGCAGTGAATGATGAAAAGCCTCCGGTGAAAATTGTTGTTGGGAACAAAGAAGGTGCTGTTCAAATTGAGGCAAAAAAATTGAACAGCTCGATGTTGAAGATGTGGTTGACCTCACTGGTTAACGTCTTCGCCACCGGTGACAGCTAGGCACACTGAGGAGGCCGGCAAGGAACCAGATCAAAGTTGTTGGCGTTGGAAAACTTGTCGCGGAGCTGGTGCTTGACGATTAAGCAAGGAGCTTCTCGGTAAAGATGATTGAATATTTAAAGGAAATTGTTTAGACAGCAGATATTTGCTGGCGATTTCGGGCAGGGCAGCACAGGGTAAGATTAGCGCTCGGGCTCGGCTACCTATCACAGCCCTACACAAGAGAGAGTTCCTAGCCTATTGTCAATTCACATTTCTAATTTTTTCTCTTTCTTCTCTTTAAATGAATTTTACGTTCTTGCTGTCAAATGTTAATTGTCGTTTTTTCCTTTTGCTATTGGACTTTGAGGTGTCATTTTTGTGGGTTTTTTTTTAAAAAAAAAAGAAAATTATTTTATTTGTTATGGTAATACTTATTTTTGACCACCTCAACAAAAAAATAGAATTTTACAAGAATGAGCAGATGTAAGAAGTATGTACGTAGTAGATAAACAAACGTCGGTGAGGTGTTTTTGAGATGTGTAATGTTGTCTTGTCAACAACCTAAAACATATGCAACATGTCAACAACACGATGAAAGGATGGATGCTACTAACGTGCCAGGAAATGGTCTTATCTTAACTTATACAAGTGCGGCTGGCGGACTCATTCAAGAAGGCATTAAAGAATTTAGGGGACAGGTTTTGAATTTTGAATTTTATGTCAGTCGTCTTGGTTCTTAGAAGAATCGTTCTTCTTCAATAAATAAAATACATAAAATGGGAAACCGTGTTTTGCAGTACATCATAGACTCATAGTTTTTTTTTTGGTCATATCATTGACTCATAGCAAGTTAGGGATTTTTACAAAAATATCTACTAAAATATCTCAATTTTTCATTATTTACTATTTTTTTTTGGCAAAGAATTTAATTATACTTGTATCATTTTTAATTATAAAAGTGTCTCTTTCTTCTTTTTACTTTTTTTCTCTTTTTATTTTTATTTTTTCTTATTCCCTTCTTTTTTTTTATTTTCATTCTCTTTATTTTTTCTCTCCTTCTTTTTTCATTTTTATTGTTATTTTTATTTTTTTATTTCTCTCTTTTTTTCCTTTTCCTCTTTTTTCAAAATTTTTATTTTCTCTTTTTTTCCTTATTTTCTCGATCTTTTTTTATTAGTGGAGCATTAACCAATATATTTTTCTGAAATTTTATTTCATAAATTTTTTGACAATCTATGCTGAAGTATACTATTTTTTATTTTTATTTTCTCTTTATTTTTAATAGATTTACCATTATTTCTAAATGTTTGTTTTTTTTAAATTTCAATAGATTAAAATAAATACAAAACTATATAATGCCATAAAAAAATAGTTAAAGTTTCAATAGTATCATTAAATTGATTTTTTAGTAGTTAAATTTTCTTCATTTTTTTGAGAAAATAAAGTTTCATTAATTAGAATCAAACATCATGGATTTAGTTTGAAGGAAAATTCCTCCATTGAAATTTAACTCGACATGTTTTTTTTTTAACTTTTAGAATAAAAATGAAAATTCATTAATAATTAGTGGTCATTTTTTTTAATCTATTTAAGCAGCGAACACATGAAGTTTATTGTTTTTGGTGCAATGATAATGTATCAAAAAACTTAAAATATATTATGATGAGGATATTGTATCATAAATGTAATATATATTGTAATGAGGATATTGTATAAAAAATGTAAAATATACTCAAATGAAGATATTGTAACAAAAATGTAAAATATACGGAAAATAAACTAAAAATATACGAAAAGTAAACCAAAAGTATAAAAAATATTTTTAAAATAAAAATTCATTAATAATTAGTAGTGATTTTTTTTAAAATCTATTTAAGTAGAGAACACATGAATTTTATTGTTTTGGTGCAATGATATTGTATCAGAAACATAAAATATATTGTAATGAGGATGTTGTATCAAAAACATAAAATATACAAAAAATAAACTAAAAATATACAAAAAGTAAACCATAAGTATAAAAAAAATTTAAAATTTAATGTCTTTGGAATTTATATTTCAGTAATGATGTACGAAAACACTAACATAGCAGACATAAGGCTACCTATCATAAAACAATTAATAATAGTGATGATAATATATTCAATATCAAAGATAAAGAAAAATATAATGAGATTGTTTCATATATGGAAAATAAACTAAAATAAACGAAAAATAAATAAAAAAATATTTTCAGATTTCATCTTTTAGAATTTGTATTCCAATCATTTTAAAATTTTAAAAATGAAATTGTCACTCCACTTTTCGGACTGTATCGAGTAGCCTAAAATTTTTTATATATATTTTTGTCAGTTTAGAATACTTTACGTTTATTTCGCATTTCTGATACAATAATTATGTATATGTTTTTGTCAAATTAGAATACTTTCCATATATTTATAATAATAATAATAATAACAATATAATAACCATAATAATAATAATAATAATAATAATAATAATATATTTAATCAAAGATAATGAAAAATATAATAAATTGAATAAAAATGTAATAAATTGTTTCATATACAGAAAATAAACTAAAAGTATGCAGAAAATAAAACCAAAAAATATACGAAGGATAAATAAAATAAAAAAAAGCTCTTTCATATATTTGCTTATTTGAGCTTCAATCATTCTCCTGTATCAGCGGCTCAGTGATAGCACATGTAAATCTTGTTGAATGAAAAACTAAACCATGATCATATAATTTATTAATGTGTACAATAGATGGATTACAACCTTTCACGTATCAACGATGCAATTTTAAAACTATTCCAAATTAAAGTTTTCATATCCAATGCTAATTCCTGTCCAAGAAAACAATAAATAAAACATTCCCACATCTACACTGATGGAAAGCTTTTGAATCTCTTTGACCTTGTTGCCACTGAACAGCAATTGGGCTCCTAACAAGATGACTCCCATCACTCCACCTAATTGATCCAAAACTTTGTTTACCAATGCTTGACCACCCTAAGCTCACGAAATTAGAGAATGTAATCTCATAGGATAAGCTTTGATTCTCTGCACTGAACACAAGTTTGATATGTAAGACCTTAATATCTACATTTTTAGGAGCATTCACCTTAATCTCATAAAGAGCATTAATTGAATTACCAAAATTCTTCACCACCCTTTTATATGTAACCACATCAAAGTTAGGCTTGAATATTACCGCAAATCATGGATAATTGAGGTTCCCTGGACTAGTTAATTTCTTATCAGATATATTAGAACTTGCAGGTCCTTTAACAATAACTGTGATTCGTTTCGTATGGTACCCAATTGAGTATAGAAATGAGATATAGTCACTAGTTTCCATGTCATAAACTAGCCCTAGATCAACAGTACTTTTGGGATCCAAATGACCGGCTCCACAAACAAAGGGCATTGATTTTTCACCACTAGCAAGATCAATAATTTTCTTTCTAAAATTATCCAAGTTATAAGCAGTAGTTACTAAAGCAGATTTTATCATAGCGGGTGACCAATTTGGATATGCCTTTTCTAAACAAAGCTGCAATGCCACTAACATGAGGATAAGATATTGAGGTACATGAAAATGTATTAAAATTCACTCTTATAGGATTAATGTCCAAATCCGTAGGTGCGGAACCTTCAGTCCAACTAGCCAAGATATTTACTCTAGGAGCTATAACATCAAGCTTTAAAATCTCTGTTGTCAAATCATTTGGACTACGGTTAGAAAAGGCTGCAACTTTTGGAGCTGATGGTGAATTCCCAATTATTGTTCCACGAAAAATAATTGTTGCAGTAGGATATTGATTTAATTTGATATATTATTTGATCTTTAAATCGTTGCAGTACGAGATTCAACAATTCACAAATACTCTTAATGTCTATATTTTTTTTTATTCTCTTCTGCACAATTAATGGCAAAATTAATCACATATCATAATTGTAGGCGGCGGGGTTTAGCGCGCGCCCAAGTGTTGGCGACCACGACACTGTGTAAGCTCAGGGCCTACTAAGATATACGAATATGGGCTTTAGGCCCATTAACAGAGATGGAGTCGCCACCCGGATAAAAGCCGGGACACACTTACAGCAACTAGATTCCACGGAGGTACCCAGAAGCCGTCTTCAGAGATCGGGTTCGGAAACTGGGTATGGGCTTCGAATGCCCACCCGAC
>CATIWK010521347.1:0-17726 GCA_949634005.1 Mallotus japonicus
CAAGAGAAGGGATTCAGAAGCAATTGGAATGGCAATGAGGTCCTTGAGAAAAGAAGCTAGGTCCTGGTTTAATGAAAAGGGAAGCACAATAGATTCAGAAGATGATGTATATGCCAAAGCCTCAGCTTGGTACTATGTTACGTATCATCCTAGTTACTGGGGTCGCTACAATGAGGGACTGAAGCGAGATCACTTTCTCAGTTTTCCATGGTGTGTTTATGACAAGTTGATGCAGATCAAAAGGAACAAAGCAAGCATTCGAAGGTCTTTACAATTATCATATCTGGGATATCAGCTCAGCAACGGGCTTCATTTGAATTAAGAAGCGTGAATATGTGAAGATAGTGGTAAATATGCATTAATTAGACGACAGTAGGATGTTAATATATGGAAAGCATGCTTTAAGTTTGTTTGAGAGTGGATCAATGTCTCTTTTGCAGCCTTCAGTGGCACCTTTATGATCAGCCATAATAGGTTAAGAACCAATTCAAGGATCAAGTTCTTTCATGTCAATTCTGATTCGATGTTTAGAAGTGGACTGCTTTTGTGTTTAGAAAGCTGATCGAAAGATGTGAAGATATATGTACTTATGTAGTGGTTCAATGACATGATAATGGTAAAGATTATAGGTATCTGCATGATGCTTGCTTTAGTGTGGAGTCTGCCTTTTGTATATGCTTGATGATTTAATGTTTGATCTTGATTGATATGAACTCTGATGCAGATCTTCATGGGTAAATCTGTGAATATCATATCTTTACTTATTAGTTGGTATCTGGGAAATCTTCAACTTTACAGAGGAAACATAAGACTAAATCAGCAGTAACTATCTTTCAGTTGCAGTTTCTGCGTTTCAGAATAACAGTTAATTGAGATCCTTCTCCGTTGCTTGATAATAATGAGCTCATCACAGCATCCATTTTATCAAGATACCGATCAAGCAACTCACTAATAATCTCAGCTCCAAAATGTCTGGCAACGAATCCTTCGAGCCCAGCTACGAAACATGTCATGATTGAATATCCAGGAGGTGTGTTCTCAGGATCGATCTGGCAATCTACGGACTCCATTCTCTCTATGCTGAAACACCCGTTTCCCTCTACAATCTCAGTCATCTCCTTGGGCGTCACAGAGTACATCGGAACGTTGAAAGAGTCCACAAGAGCTTCGGATATTAAGCCCTGTAGCAGCACCCAATCGTATTTCAGAATTCATTCACAAAACAACTAAATGAGAGTGCAAGGTTTACGCGTATACCTCTTCCGCCATTTCCATGAAGCAGGACCCCAAATAATCAAGCAAAATCCCGGTTGGTACGTTGGAATGAGGTATTCGATTTGGTATAGATGGAACAATCATCACCATTATACTTCCTTCCACAAGCTCTTTGGCTCTAGCATCCAAGAACGTTTCCATATCCTTAGCAAATTGGACCTGGAAAGCTTTCACTACCACTTCTGGTGCACCACTATAATGAATCCTCCCTTTGTTCCAGGCTGAAGAGGACTTGTCAAGGACCTCTCCTGGCACCTCAGAAAGCCAGTGTAATGCATAAGCTGAATGCACAAAATGTAGGGAGGAATCAGGGAACAACCTGCCGTGAAATGATCCTGGTACGGCAGCAGAAAAGTAATTTCCTTCTGAAGGGAGAGATTTGAAAAGGGTATTGAAATCATTGAATGGAAGATCATTAAAGAACACTTGAAATTGAGGCATTTGATCAAAAGTGAAGCCTTCAGATATGAACTTGCTTCTTACAGCTTCAAGTATGTTCTGCACACAGTAGAAGGTATTCGGTCCGACTGCGCACCCCAAATCAGCTACGCAAAATGCATTACAAGTAGAAGAAGTATGAGATGAAAATGTCTTTGTTTCAAGCTTTTCCTGGATTGTCTCATAGATAATTCCCTTCACAAACTCTATTACTGACCTCTGCAAAACAAGTCAAATTGGGTCCATTTATTCTATTTTAGCATGTACAAACCTTATGAAGGGTCATCATTGGAAACTCAATACAAGATGATAGCCGAAGTTGACAGACAAATAATAAAAATTTTCTTTAAAACAGTAATAAAAATCTCTATAAAACGTAGAAATTATGCAAATGAAAGATGATATAAATATACCTCATAGTATTCCCAAAAAAAAAAATATATATATATATATATACCTCATAGTTGAGGGAGTTCTTGGAATTGGAAGCAGGCAAGAAACCCATCTTCAACTCTGCTTCTCTTTGCCTGAGACAACCTTTATTTATATGTGATTTGGCCGTCAGACTGTTAAATATGTCCAAAAAGAATGATTGCATTTTTAAGGCAACTTTTGTGGGTGACTTCTAGTCACCATTAGGCATATTTAGATGTAGACATTTCTTTATTTCACATTAACAATTTCATGTTCTCATTTTATTATGTTATTCTGCAACATCTCTTGCATCTTCTTTACATTTTCTTTTAATATTTTTGAATAATCTATTGATCAAAATTAACTTTTCAGAAATAAAATTTTCATAAATATTAATGCATAAAACATAAAATCATATGATAATTTTTTTTTATATATTTTTTAATTTTAATATGAAGAAAAATTTAATTGATTTCCATATTTTAATCATTGGTTTCTCCAATTCTAAGTTTTCAAAGACATTTTTGTTCCATCTTCAAACAAGTCAGGATTAATTGTAGGCTTTTACCTTAACCAGTAGCTCTACGTTCGACTGATTCCCATGAAGCTTTCCTATGTAAAAACAGAAACTATGGCTCACCATTGCCAAGTTTGATACCACTTGCATTCAAGTATTTGGTTGGATTTTCTCTCCTAGGAATATTCAATCAGTCTTCTCTTTTATTAATTAATGATTGTTTGTTTTTGATATTTATCAAACTCCACAAATTCTCCACCTTAACCTGTGGGAATGTTTTCATAAGAGAGTGACCATTTGAAGGGTTTCTTAAAAATAGACTTTGTTTTTGTTAATTTTTAAAGTTAACTTTTATTTATTGTAATAGAAAAACATTATGTAATAGATATATTATACTGTGCTTTTTTTTTTCTTTCCTTCTAGAAATGAGTATAATAACTTTTTCTCTATCAACACTAACATTATTAATTTCTTCTAAACGAACATTTTTTAATACGTTTCGATAAAGTATTTTATGAAATTTATATGTAAATTCAAGTTAGTATATTTAGTTTAAATAAAAACTTTATTAAATTTATTTTTAATTTCAACTTTTTAATTTTATGAAATCACTTATAATTAAATCATCAATTCTTATTAATAAAGTGTGGTTGATTCAAATAAATTTGGAATTCATTTATAAATAAAATGAATATTTTAGTGGAATTGAACCAAATAAGAGGTAATAGAATAGAAATTTTTTTCCAAAATAAAATGATGATAAAAAGTTAGTGCAAATTAATCATTCATCTGAATTAAAAAGAGATATGGATACAAAATAATCTATTAACTACTAATGATGATGACTAATCATAACTTTTTACACAAGTTATAACCCCAATAGCTGCTAATTAATATATATTTTGTATAGGCAATCCACATGTTAACTAAATTAATTAATGATCAATTAATTAAAGAGAATGAATTGAATTATAACCACAACATACTCACTCTAGAACAACATGAGTTCATAGGCTGCCTTGAAGATATATACTTGACATTGTGGGAGCAAGTGCTTGGCGTTGCTGAAAGCTCCAATATCACCAAGTAATCATATAGCTAGCCATTTCAGCTATTAATTTGTTGCCCATCTTCGATCCATATGCATATGCACTGAGTACTGTTCTATTAAACCAACTATAATATATAGCATCATGCACACAAATGTCCTATTCACATAGTTTTGGTTGTACTCGGTCTTTTAGGAGATTTAGTTTTTGTACTCATCAAATCTTTAAATTCTTGGGCTCTTTTGCCTCTGGAAAAGATGCTTAAAAGCTTATCATTTTGCAAACAGTTTTTTCTCGATCTTAGAACGGAGTCCTCAATGTAGTTATAGCTGGAAATTTTGGATTAGTTGAAAGATGATGATTTGGTAAATTGAGTGCTCTAGCTAGTACGAATGTTGATTCTACATCCTTGTCTAGCTAGGCAGTTGGACTAGTACTATATAATTATGCTTGTATATAGCAGTTTTGGACAAAAACTATATTATAGTGAAAATCTAAAAAAATTTCATATCAGCCAGTGAGAAAGTAGTCAAGTGGTAATTCCTCTCGAAAGACATCCTGAGATGCAAGATTCAATTTCTGCCGACATCGATTTGAAAGGGAGGACTACCCCCTGTTGTGTAGTCTATCGAAGTTTAGGTCATATAACCTCTCCATTAACCCCAAAAAAAAAAAAATCACATACTTCAAAGTGTATGCAAAATTTATATTTTAAACTATATGTTTCATAAAAAATCATTTTGACATCTCAATTTACTAGAAATTTGACTTATAAACACTTTTCAGCTAGTTTAGGTGTCTAAATAATTTTATTTCCAGTTATAAAAACATTATTTAGACATCTCAAATAGTGCTTAAAGTGTTGATAAGTCTAGTTTTAGGAAGTTGAAATGTCTAAATGGTTAATTTTTAAGTTAAGAGATCTAGAATAAACTAACAAAAATTACCAAATTTAAAGAGCTACAAATACATTAAGCCAAAAACAATTTTTTCTTGACTCATAAGTGTAGCATGTGGTTTTCTCAGTTAGCAATTGCTATTTCTCCATATCCTCTAAGTTCTGGTTATTTGTAAAAAAAAAAAAAAACAATCTTTTTCATTAAACATTTTATAATTAAGTCATCATAAATATAAATATACATTCAAATATGTAAAACTACATTTTGAAAGATAATAATAAAGATGGAAATACAATACAATATATAGAATAAGTACATTAATTACTCCTCAATTCTCTATAATAAACTAAGAGAAATTCAGTTTTTTTTTTTTTTTACATTGATTTCATTGATGAAAACTGAAGCAAATGCAGTGGGTCTCCACTAGAGGAGAAGGATAATAAGGCTAAGCAAAATAAACAAAACCTAAACCAACCATCTATCCAACTTAGGGACTAGCTTCTAAGTAGCCACTTCCAGTCATAACCATTACCTTCTAAGTAGCTACCTCACTAGAAGCAGCTCCTCCTTTTCTACTGAGTCTTGATCCATCTCAGACAATTGACTATTCACAATCTTCACTGCTAAGGAAGGGTTCTTCCTTAGACTCTGGAGATATTGATCGAGCTAATTCCTTAAATTTGAACCTTCAAGGCTTCGGCCTCATTGAGTGCAGCTTTGTGCTTCTGTAAAAGGCTCAATATCCAACTTAAAGTCCGCTAGGTCACTCTTCGCTCTTGGGCCTTCCTCCCTTGGAGTGGGCTACTTCATAAGCTCCTTCTCTGGATTGCTTTCTCTGCTGTCATACGCAAAGAGCCCTCTGACTCTGCTGTTGATTCTGCTGAATGGTTTGTTTAGATGCAAAAGCACTTCCAAATCTTCATCAGTGTACATTGATTCCTCTGCTGTAATCGGACCAGCAAAACATTTGTGGGAATGTTTTCAGCAGTGCTTTTCGTGAGCTGAATGAGTGGCAGTCCAGAAATCTGGACCCATACCTTCTAAAAAGAAAAATGGGTTCCATCCGTAAAAAAATAAAAACATTGTACAAATAAAAAGAGAAGAAAAAAAATAAAAAAATAAAATATCTATGCAATAATAATAGTAATAATAATAATAAGAAGAGCAAGAATAAGACTAAAACCGTAAAAATGAAAAGAAAAAAAAAAAAAGTAAACATGAAATGTGCATGCATAGGTATTGGGTAAACGTAAAAAAAAGTGGAAAGATAGAGATGAAAAAAAAAGGAGTCAAACTAACATACTTGATGTAATTTTTTCCAAAATTTTTTACCTAAATTATGGTCTAAGATGGTTTTAATTATGATTTAAACAAAAATTTTTGTTATATATATATATATATATATATATATACATTTTTTAGCATCACTAGATCAAAATTTATTGGCAATTTCAAGTTATTAAACTAAAGGGGATTTCTACTAATACTTTGATATCTTACCTAATTTCTATCTAATATAGTTGGGTTGATCTAGAACTATAAGAATGACAAAAGTATTTAAATAACTAATTTAAGGTAACACTGTATACCATAACATAAATTTTGAGACACAACTTCTATTAATGGATTTCAATAATTATTGGTATATTTCATGTAATTAATGTGATTTAGTGAACTAATTTTTTTTATTATTAAAAAAATCACAATTAAACACGATACTTAACAAATTCCAGATAAAAGTTTGGCCGCCAAAAACAAAATGCTTGTTAAAAGACTAATTCTGATAGCATATTCCTAAGCTGTACACGTAACGTAATTATTATACAAAGAAAATAATAATAATAATAATAATAATAATAATAATAATAATAATATTATTATTATTATTATTATTATTATTATTATTATTATTTATTTGTATCTTCTTTTTCTTTTCTTTTGTTTAAAAAACAATAAAATGTATAGAATCTTGCTCTAATGCTATTCCTATTTTTACACTAGTTAAATGAGTTTTTTTTTTTTTTGAATGAGTTATTTAACTATTAGCCTATATAGAAATTGCATGTGCGATCTAAGACTCCTTGATCCCAACAAATATGATGTGATTTATATTTAATTCTTCTACCCATTTAATTAGCTTAAAAATTATTAGACTGTGATCTAGGGTTCATAATGCAGTAGTTAGGGTGGTCCTGTCCTCAGTAAACTATATTGACTCCAGCCCTACCACCCAAACAGAAGCAAGAATTATTTAATTTGGTTAATTACCAAAACATCGTTAAGGTCTAACTTGATGTACATCTTAATCCAAATTATTTCAAAATTAAGACTTTTAGTCCCTAAGGTTCTTTTTTTTTTTTCTTTATAATGGTCCCTAAAGGTTCTTAGCTTCTCTACAATTTAGTTCTTACCAATGAAATTACAAACACATGCATTTTGTATTCTAATCTCTACTATTTAAAACTTGACTTCATTCTAAGTATTGAAGTGATAAATTTAATTATATGAAATATTATAATCTCAAAAATTTTTAAAAATTACACTTTTGACAAATAAAAGTGCAAAATGCGAGTATTTAAATAATTAGAATATAAAAAGAATGTGTAGTCCTACAATTTTGACCTAGAGGTCAAGCATGCCACACAAATATAAATCTTATCTAGAATCGATTTTCGTCTCCCTCCTTTCTTTGTACTTGATATAGAAAAAATAATAAGGTGAGATTTTGGTGTAATGCTCAATTTTTTTTATTTTTTTATAATATAATGGAAGACTCGGGATGGAGTTCCCTCTCCTCTCTATATGCTCCATACCAGTATACTGAGGTCCACCCTATTACCTATATGGTCTATACCACCTAACTTTGTGGCAGCTTCTTCCTATGCGATTAAAGTGTGTTTTACTTTTACATGTGCTTCAACATGAACAGTAATGAAAACCAAGATTTCAGATAAAATGTTGCTACCAATGTTGAACTCTTATGAGTTATATCCTCATATTATTAAAAAAAAAAAAAAATTCATATGTTCAATTTTTTTTTGAAAAAGTCAAGTTGTCTCTTCAAAATATTATGATTTATCAATATATTATATGTATAATTTGGTTAGTTGAATAATATATATATATATATATATATATATGTTTATTTGATTTACATTTGACAAAAAAAAAAAAAATTACAAATAGTTGATATATTATAACCATCTTATATGAGGCGTATATTTAATGTTATATATTATACAAAGCCTTCTTGTTCAGAAGTAATATTATTGATTCTGTTAAAATTATATTGATGGGTACCATATGTCAATAATTAATTAATGACATTTCAATTATATATCACCAAAAATAAAAAAGGAAACAATTTAATTATAGTGATTCATGATACATGTTGTAATTGCAAGATCAAAATATTTGATATATATCATGTGTGATTTAATAGTTATTTCTCTTTAAAGACATTATAAGGTAAGGATTTTTAATTCCATCATCATTAATTTGTACAATTAATTTTATCTTATTTAAAAATGGAAAGTTGTTCTCTATTAAATGCTCAAAAAGAAAAGAATTGTTCTCTATTAAACAGTCTATTAATACTTAAATGGTCTGACTTATCTATTATCAAAAAAAATTATGTGGAGCTATATATATATATTTCATCACATGCAAACCATAGCCTGGCTCTGAGACCTAAAGCTATACATGATTTTATTATTATATATCTAAAATACAAATTAATGGTTAATTAGGTTTGTTTAAGACTGATTATAATTGACCTTTGGTTCAACTTGAGGGTAAAATTAAAATAGATCAAATTCCAAACATAGATAGCACATTAACTAGTCGGAGCTGTACTTCTGCTCAGTAGACCTTCCTTAAATAGGTATAGCTTTTGAAGGTTCTTTCTTGGGAAGGTATAGCTTATAAGTTAATGAATATCTCTGCATGTGCTTTAACGTGACAGGGAAATAAAAATTCCCATCTCAAATCAAATTTTTTTCTAAACAAACTGAATAATTAATATTTTCATTTGGGTCAATTTGTAAATTAAATTATTTTTAACAAACTAATTAGAGTACGTGATATATGTTTGTAATTTCAATTTTCAATTCTCCAATAATTGGACACTTATTGAGTATAAAAGTTCGCGTGTATTTTTTTTTATGGAAAGAATAAAATTTTCATTTAGATTAAAAATATATTTTAAAGAGATAATATAAATAATAGTATAATGAAAAAATAATAAAATAAAATTTCATTTAAATTGTAAAATATTATTTATATCAATCTTCAATTGCATTAACATAGTCGTTCTAATTTACAATTCGACAATTTATACACTGCATTCAATAACTTTTGTTAATTATAAATGGACTCTTTAATTTTTATATTAGTTTGATTGTAGAAATATTAAGGGAATAGAGAAATAATCAAAATTCATGAAGAATAACTGCCTAAAATTCATAAAAAAATATTACAAATTTCATTAAAAATGGTTAAAATTTTAAAAAAAATATATAGAAAGAAACAAATAAATAGAAGGAGAATGAGGAACCACTCGATCATCAGTGACAAAGAAAGACACGAAGATTTTGATGAAGAAAAAAGGGGAAAAAAAGAGAAAAGATGCTGATATGAGTGTGTATTAATGACAAAACTCAAATTGGAAAATAATAAACTGAAAACAAATTCAACCGGCCACTTAGACTAATTATCATCATCATCATCATCATCCTGGATTTCCTACCCCACAAAATAAAGCAAAAAAAATTAATAACACCTGAACTAGTATAATTATTGTGAGAATCGTCATAGATGACGAACTATGTATATCATTATTATTATTAATAAATTTTTTTTGGTGTTATATGTACACCGATCAATGTGTTGAAGCTTAGCGAATCGCGAGCAAACCGGAACTGGAAGAACAATTGTTAATTCATGTAGATGTAGTTGAAATATCAAAATTGTTTAATGGAAAACCATCTCATATATCCTCAATTTTGGACTATTTGTCAATTTTATCCTATTTTGAAAGTTATTTCAATTTACACCTTCAACTATTCGACTTGTTACAATTCTATTCAAACGGCAATGGGCATGAGGCAGAGCTGAAATGATATTCCTACGTGGCATAAGAGCGTTTGACATGGCAAAAAAGCACCTTAGGTGGCCATCTCACTTGATTAATTATATCCTTAACTTTTCGAATTGTGTCAAATCTATCCAGACGACGAATAAATTTTAAGATTTTTTAAAATTATGTTCATAATTGTTTAATTATGCGTATAAAGACTATTTAGTTATAATTGAAAAATTAAAATTAATTGACTCAATTTAGTTTTCAGTGTTGAATTATGATAATAAAAAATAGATAGCCAATTTTAATAAGTATTGTCTTTAATTAATGAGAAATAAAATTTTTCTATGATTTTATTTTAATTAGGAATTATTGTACATAATGATACAAAATTTTAATTCTAATTTCGGTCGATTATAAAAAAAAATATATTCAACACTATATCAAATTATGATTTTTTTTAGGTTTAAAAAGATTTATCCCCACATAACAATAATTTTCTAGGTATTATATATATATATATATATATATATATATATATATATATATATATACAATTGTAGAGTTGTGCAATTACAAGGAAGCACCTTGAACTTTCAAAAACCTTAACCATCATGGAGAATATATAGAAAATAAAAATGGAGTTTTCTTCACTTTGAAGAGTGTGGAACTTTTGAAGAACACAACACCTTTAGATTTGTGTGTTTGAACACATTAATGTGTTCAATCTAAATAGTACATATTCAATCATATAGATAAATGTATATACAATATAATTATAAAAGGGATAAGCCTAGGTTATGTTGTTTCTGAAGTTGACAAATGCATCATGAGATTCTTTATAATGGAGGGCCATGATTTCTATAATGTCATCTTATTTTTTTTTTTTTTTTTTTGAGAAAGTCATCTTATCTTTTTAATCATTCAATTTAATATTCAACATTTATTAATGAGTCCTCTTCTATACATGTATATAACCTCTATATTTGTGTATTTATATGTATAATGTTTATTAATTATTTTATTTGATAGGTTTTTATTAATTTTTATAATTAATGTGTAGGATGTTTTTCTTTTAACATTTTCTTGGGGAGGAGAGAGATTTTGGTTCTATTCATTTGTATTTGTGCTGGAATTAAGTGAATGCCTTGTATTTCAAGTTATGGTTTCAAAGGAATATAATATTAGTGCATTAGTCAGCCATAACTACCTAGCTAGCTAGCTAGCTAATTTAGGGTGTTTCTATGCATAATATTGGTATTTTAGTCCATCTAGGAACTCTTCTTGAATATTAAAAAATATTAATTAGTTAATTAATTAATTTTAACAATGAAATGTAAATGGAAAAGAACATATGTATTTGAAAATCGAAATTATTATTCAAGCTTGTATATACTTAGTTAATTAAATTTTATTTTACAATTTTTAATAAAATAAGAACTTTTTTATTCATTCAAAAGAAAAAAATTATTTTAATATGTAAATATAATTATAAAAATAATAAACAAATAATAAAATACTCTCACTTGAATTGTAAAAATTTTTTCTCATAATTTTCAACCGTGTTGACAAGACTATTTTAAATTATAACTCCACAAGCAAAGCACTTCACTCTTCGACTTTTTAATTTATTTTTTAAAAAAATAAACTACATAAAAATCCACAACAAAGTTAATTGTAATCAATAATTTTATAAGAGAACCATAGTAAGAAAAAAAATAAAGGGAGAACTCATAATAAAACTCCTTAACTTTAATACTCTATTCTATTGACCTCCTTAATTTTTATTGTGTTTTAGTAAGCCCTTAATTTTTTTATTTTCATATAGATTAAGGACAAATTAAACTGAAGTAACAAAATTTTGCAATAATTCAGGTTCGTTATTGCTAAATATGCTGTTATGAAAGATTTAGAGATACGTTTTGTGAAGAGTGAAAGAAAAATGATGAGGGTAAAGTGTAAGAAAAAATGTCCATAAAGGTTATTTACTTCAATTGATAATTCTAATGATACATTTACTATTAAAACTTACTAACGACATCACAATTGTGGTAGAGTAAACATAATTTATTTCACAAATTTAGTTATTTCAGTCTAATTTATTTTTAATTTATACAAAAATAAAAGATCGAGGGTTTAGTAAAATACAATAAAAGTTGAGGGACTCAATATAATAAAATGTCAAAATTCAAGGACTTCATAATGGGTTTATCCAAAAATATAAATATAAGAGACGAGATACACCGTGGATCTTTCTAATAAAATTTTGAAACATGTGAAAAGAAATGAAGAGGAGAAAAAAGAATTTTAAAAAAGACGAATTATTTATTTATTAAAAATTAAAAATATATGTTAATAAAAAGATAAAATAAATAAGATTATAATAAAAAATAGCAAAATAAAATTTCATTATCATAGAATTTCTTGTCATTGTGATTAAAAGAGCAATTTTTTTTAGAGAAAATAATAAATTTTTTCATTTATTGAAAATTAAAAGTACATCTTGATGAAAGAATAATAGGAAATAACAGTACAATCAAGAAATACCAAAATAAAATCTCACTGAAATTATAAATTTTTTTGTTGTTATTCCTTAATTGCATTGACATAGCTCTTTTGATTTACAACTCGGCGATTCGTACGTTCCACTCAACAGCTTTGTTTAGCCGTAAATTGACTCTTTGGTCTTTAAATGAGTCCGATTGTAGAAATACTAACAAAAAATTTACAATAAAGGTATATCCAAACTCCATAAAGGAAAATAATAAAAATTCCACTAAAGGCAAGAACTCCATGAAGGAATATTTAAAATTTCAATCAAAAGACAAACAAATCAAATATCTGTATTTTTTCAATGAAGAAAAATAAATAAAGCAAATAAATAGAATTAGAAGGGACTACCACCGATCGAAAAGATGATTGGCAGTGGCTAAGAAAAAAATTATAATGAAAACCAAGGATTAAGAGAAAAGAGAAAAAAAAAAAGTGGCTAGGGTTTTTTCTTAAGTTTAATTTAAAAAGACCAATTTTTTTAGACCATTACAAATACACCTTAAATTTGATTCAATAATAAAAAAAAAAAAAAGTTCACATTTTACATTATTAAATTTCAAATATATAGGTTTGAAAAATTAACTTTTAGAAGAGTCAATGCATTATAAAAAAAGACAACTTAATGATACATACCAAGACAATAGTGTTCCCTCAACCTCTCTTCTTTAAGGTTCGAGTGGTTCTATAAGTGTTCATTATAGTACTTTCTTCAACCTATTTAACCAAGTGGGTAGAATGAGCATCCTCACTTGGAATTGGCAACAAAACAACAGAAAGATTTCTCAAAGACCTTCTAAGAAACTACAAACCTGATCTAGTTTTTCTTATCGAAACCAAGATCGACCAACATCGTTTGGAAATGTTAAGGAAATCATGCCATTTCGACCAAGGAGAATACATCGACCCCGAGGGAAGAGCAGGTGGCCTTGCGGTATAGTGGAAAATCGACTGAAAGATCCAGATCTCAGCTAAAGACAGACACTACATAGATCTGAAAGTTCAAGCAGATAGTGATTGGTTCTTTACGGGCTTCTATGGAGCTCCGGAGAAACAAGACAAATCTAGAGTACTAGCGGAGATCGAACATATCACCCAAGGAAGGCAAGATCCTTGGCTCATCACTGGTGATTTTAACATGTATCGAGACCCAGATGACAAACAAGGTAGAGCGGCTTTTAACTGGACCTAAGGTACTCTGCTAATAGATTTCATGGAATAAAGCAGCCTCATGGAGCTTCACTTCAAAGGTAAACGTTTTACTTGGCATAATCGGCAATCTGGAAGTGCTAAAATCACGGCCCGTCTTGATAGAGCCCTAGTTAACTCGGAATGGAGCAATTTGTTTGAGAATGCTTTTGTTATTCACGAAGGGTTTGGTGTTTCGAACCATAGACCCCTAATCATCAGGCTCGCATGGAACAGAACCAGGGCTAAACAGGGGTTTAAATATGAATATAGATGGAACAAAGATAGTTGTTGCAAAGAGATAGTCAGATTGGTCTGGGAGAGAAACAAGAATGCAAGAAATATAAGGAATATAGTACTCAAACTACAAGACTATGTGGAATCACTTAGACAATGAAGTCGAAATAACTGTGGTAATACGAAATAGAAGATTGAGGAGGTGAAGAACGGAATTAACACACTGTAAGAAGGAAATCTTAATGCTACTGTTAAAGAAGAACTCGACCAACTAAAGATTCATCTCAGTGATCTTTGGAATGAGGAAGAGTGGTACTAGGCTTAAAGGTCTCGAATCGACTGGCTAAAAGGAAGAGACAAGAACACCAAGTTCTTCCATATGTCCACAGTCTAGAGGAGAACCAGAAATAAAATTGTTAGAATTCGAGACAACAATGGGAATTGGCAAACTAAGGAGGACTATATAAATAAAATGATAAATGGCTTCTATGCAAACTGTTTCAGGCCGAACCAACTTTAGTGGATCAGATAACGATTAATGTTATTCCTTGCTTGGTGACTGAAAATATTAATTAATCTCTTGTAGCTCCCATCATAGTATATGAGGTTCATATGGCAGTGCATTAACCGGGTCACCTCAAAGCCCCGGGACCTGATGGATTCCCAAGGGCCTTTTTCCAATACCACTGGGACACCATCAAGTCTGATATCACAAAGATAGTAAAGCAGTTCTTTGCGATAGGCTATATGAACCCGAACTTAAACAAGACCTTGATAACCCTTATGCCTAAAGTCCATTCTCCGAAATGCGTCTCAGAATTCAGGCCTATCATTTGTTGTAACTTCACCTATAAAATTATAGTAAAATCACTGGCTAATCGGCTCCGAAGGTGGCTTAAACAGTTGATAACTCCTCAATAAACAGCGTTCGTACCCAACATAAGCATCCAAGACAGTATCATCATAACACATGAGACTCTTCATGGGATGAAATCCCATAGCAAAAGGAAAGAAAATCATTTGGCTCTTAAATTAGACATGAAGAAGGCTTACGATAGGGTTAGCTAGAGTTTTGTAGAGTAGGTATTATTGAAAATGGGGTATAATCGGCATTGGGTTAATCTTATCATGATTTGCATATTTACAGTGAAGTATGCGGTGGTGATAAATGGAGTTGAACAAGAATTCTTCAGTCCTAGTAGGGGGCTCAGACAGGGCGACCCCCTCCCACCATACATCTTTATAATTGTGGCAGATGTTTTATCAAGACTGCTAAACAAACAAGTAAGCGATATAAGTCCAAAATTAGTCGAAGGTGTGAATCAATAACACACGTTCAATTCATCGATGACACCATACTTTTCGGGAAAGCAAGTACTAATGAAGCTAGAAACTTGATGACAGCCCTTTAAACCTAATGCAAAGCTCCAGGTCAAAAGATCAATCTTCAAAAATCTAGTATGTTTTTCAGTCCCACTACTCCTTTCAATCTTAGAAGAGAGATCACAAGCTTAATGCAGGTAGAAGAGTCGGCAGTAATAACTAAGTATTTAGGAGTCACAGCTGATGGGGTAAATCAAAAAGAGATATGTGTAATTACATGATTGAGAGAATCATCCATAGAATTCAGGGGTGGAAAGCAAAGTACCTCTCACAAGTGGGAAAGGATGTGCTTATAAAGGCAGTACTTCAAGCTACCCCCAGCTTACTTGATGCTGCTTTTCAAAATCCCTGAGACAGTTACAAGAAGAATTGAACAATTAATTAACAGGTTTTGGTGGTCCCAAAAAGATGACAAAAGAACGATCCATTGGTTTACTTGGGATAAAATTACAAGAAACAAGTTGGAGGGTGGATTAGGATTCAGAGAGATGTCAATGTTTAATAAGGCTCTCCTAGCCAAGCAGTGTTGGAGACTCATCACCAACCCCTACCTTCAGAGCTCAAAGTTACTGAAAAACCTCTACTACTCCTATTCAACTTTGCTAGAAGTGAAAAATGGCAACAAACCTTCCTGGATATGGAATAGTCTGCTCATTGGTCGAGACGTGCTAAAAAGGGCTGTCGATGGAATGTTTCCAATGGCAACCACATTAGCATATGGAATGACAAATGGGTCCCTGGGTTGGAGAACTTCACGGTCAAGTCAGCAGCTTCAAGGAGAACTTGCTTTCATTTGGTGTGAGATCTGATAGAGCAAACTCATTGGAGATGGAACAAAAGTGCTCTTTCCAAGCTTTTTGAACAAGTAGAGATATAAGCAATTGAGCAGATACCAATCTCGGGGAATATAGGCTATGACAAACTAATTTGGCATTATGAAAAGAAAGAAACTACATAGTTAGATCCAGATACAACTTTCTTAAGAGCAAGAATAGCAGAGAGCAGGGATCTACAAACCCCATCTCCTCTTCAACTTCGACCAAAGAGGTATGGAAATCCATCTAGCATATGAAAACTCCCAAGAAGATTAAATTTTTTATATGGAGATGTGTGAACAACTCCATTGCTACCCGTAGCAACTTACTTAGAAGAGGATGTGAAAAGGAAGCTATTTGCCCTATGTGTAATGATGGAGAAGAAACAGTAGAGCACTTAATCTTACTCTATCCAAATGCCAAACATGTCTGGTTTGGCTCAACTCTTAGTTATAGACCTTCCGATCGAGGTTTCCACTCCTTTGGCAATTGGTGGAAAGGAGCGCTTGGAATATTCAATCTTACTCCTGATGATGGCAAGTTGGAGCTCACAGCAAGCATCTACTGGCAAATTTGGAAGTAGAGAAACAAGAAAGTGTTCGAAGGAAAAATAGAAGACCCCATTGTTGTCATCAGCAAAACCTAGAATCAGTGGGTGGAATGGACTCAGAACAACACCATTTAGAATCGCCCCATTAGCACACCAAACATCAGCAGCTCTCACTGGACTCCTCCAAGATTAGGGGAGCTAAAAATTAATTGTGATGCAGCGTTTGACATAACAAAAAAGGAAGCACAAATTGCATTCCTTTGTAGAGACCACATAAGCAATATAGTTCAAACATATGCAAAGAAATCGAAATGCTCAAATCCCTTAGTGGCAGAAGCTTTTGCAATAAGAGAAGCTATATATTTCACTAATATCAGAAAGCTCTATAACACTACCATAGAATCCGACTCCCAAATGGCAGTCCAAGCCTCACATTCCAATCTCGATGAAGTCCAATGGGACATCAGAGCCATTATAGAAGATACTCAACATTTGCTAAAGGAAATAGGAGAAGAAACAATCTTAATTACTCATGTAAACAGGAAAGCAAACCAGGCTGATTGGTTATCTAAAAATGAATTTTTGTTTTTGCAAGAAGACTTATGGAGCAATGCTCCAAAGCAGTTCATGGGCATAGTCCAAACTGATGCTTTGTACCCAGTTATTCAAAGTTAATGGCTATTTTATTTTCCTTGACCAAAAAAAAAAAAACTTTTAGATGTGATTCTATGGGGTGCACTTTGAATACAAACTTTCAATCTTTAGCTGCTGGTGAGATTGTAACATTTGATGGAAATAAATTTGAAAGCTATTCCTTTCGTTAAAGCCCAAAATAACTAATTTAGGAATCAATATAATATTTAATAAGAAATAAGTTTCAATCAAAAAGTATTTAGATCTAATAAATAATTTTATTTAGAAATTAATTATGAACAGTCATTAATTAAATTTATTTTTTTAAAATTATTATGCAAAACAAACAATATGTATTATTTTGTTTACATATAATATTTATTTTATTTTTACACAATCATGCTAAGCTTATGGGTTGGTTTCAATAAAATTTTAAAATCAATTTATATGTTTCATCAATCAATCTATACTAAATAATTAAGGCTCGATCAGTTGGAAAATAAATAAATGGCCAAATGCACTATTTCACCCATGAACTTTGCCAAATTATTCGATCTCACCCCTGTATTTCTATTTTGTTCTATATCACCTCTTAACTTTTATTTTTATTCTATTTACCCTCTATTGGTGACCAGTGGAGCGCGTGAATGGAAATTGCGCTGAGCTGTAAAAGAAAGTACATAAGGATTGATGAGGCG